>CAUYRT010092547.1:0-74976 GCA_963574885.1 Lepilemur ruficaudatus | reverse complement strand
AGACAGAGAGAGAGAATGTGTTGGGGAAGGAATGGCTACAAGAAGTAACATGTGGCAGTTATTTGCCATTGCTGGTATGGTATTTGGAAAAAGCATGGCCCTGGAGTTAAAGGAAACTTGGCTGTAGTTCAAATGAGTCACTGGCTACAAGTATTTTATAGGACAAGATAATCTTTCTGCGTCTCAGTTTCCTCACAATGAGGGGTTGAGCCTGGTGATACTGACTGAGATTTCATGATCCTATTTTGTTCAATTACTGTGAAAATGGCCATAGTCCATTTAGTCCTTGGTAGTTCATTTCAGGCCCATCTTTTTGAATGCGTTGGTAAGAAATACAAGAAAGAGCCTTCCTGGAAATTGAGAGAGAGCCATTCAGGGAGACAATCTTATTCTTTAATAATACCAATTCTGTCCACTTTAGGAAGGTCAGATTAGTTTGTTCTGCAACTCTTTGCTTGAGTGCTTTTCCCCCCAGAAGTTCTACGTCTTAGAATTTGCTAAAAAGTTGCTCTATTCCTGTAATTTCTTATATATTGAGAATAAGTGTTCATCTTTCTCATGTATGAGTTTTTAGGTACTTAGCTTCTTAATATTTGGAAATATATATTCAGGGGATACTATTTTTCTTGTAAAAGAGCTCACAAATGTAAAAATATTCAATTTTCTTTCCTAAATTCTTTAAATTCTTTTTGATTTATTTTTAATAAACTTTTGAATATAAAGTAGATTTAGAGTTGTACAGAAATTGCAAACATGGTACCGAGAACTCTCACATACCCCACACCTGATTTCATCTGTTATTATTATCTTCCATTAGTATGACACACTTATCACAGTTAATGAACCAACCCTGACACACTATCAATTCATGTCCATATTTTACTCATATGTTCTTAGTTCTTGCCTAATGTCCTTTTTCTGTTCCGGATTGCAATCTAGGATACCACATTGAGTACAGCCCTCGTGTCTCCTTAGGCTCATCTTGGCTGTGACAGCTTCTCAGACTTCCCTTGTTTTTGTTGACCTTGATAATTTTGAGGAAAGCTATTCATGATTTTGTAGAATGATTTTCAGTAGTGATTTATATGGTGACTTTCTTGTGATTAAATTGGTGATGTGGGTATCTGGGAGGTAGGCTGCAGAAACGAAGTGCCATTGTCATCGTGTCCTCTCAAGGGTACATACGATCAACACGTTATCCCTGTTGATATGAACTCCGATTGCCTGGCTGAAGTAGTGTTTGTCAGGTTTCTCCACTCTAAAGTTATTTCTTCCTTTTTCATACTTTATTCCTTGGAAGGAAATCTCTATGCATAGTCTACACTTTAAGGGTAGGGAGTTGTGCGTTTCACCTCCTGGAAGATGGAATATTTTTGTAAATTACTTGGAATTCCTCAGAATGAGAAATTTCTGTATTCTCCACCTTCTGTTTATTCAATCAGCTATTTATATTGGTATGGATTTATGGATATTTATTTTATACTTTGGGTTATAATCTAACTTTATTATTGTTCTTTGGCCATTAGGAGCTCTTGCAGTTGGCTCCAGTGCCATTATTTTGGCATATACACATCTATGTGAGTTTTTATTTGTTTCTTATTTTTGAGTACAAATTGCTCCAGACTCATCTAGTATATTTATTGCTCCAGTCCTAGAATTAGATATTTATCCAAAGATCTGTGGTATTAGAAACCAACAACTGGGCTTTTGTTATGCTTGTTCTTACTGGTGTGTTGCTTCTTTTAGATCTTTGCAGCTGACAGGAAAAGAAAATATATGTGTCTATGTTAACTTATGCATACACACACATATATATTTCTGAACATTTCCATCTGTATCTATATTAAGCTAGACAGCAGTTCATACTGATGTCTCCAACTCTAACCATTAAAACATGGATTATTCTAGTCTTGTCACCTGTATGTCTGTTTGTCACTCCAATAGTGAGAAACTTGACTGCCACCATCCATTGACTTGATTGTTAAGTTCCAATATACCTGTGTAGTTGTCTAAGAATTGTTAGCTACATTTCCATGGAAAACAACTTTATCGACAAGAGAGTAATGCATATGTAAAGTTTCTTTAGCATTTAGTCTTACAGTCTTTACTCATTTTCAAAGTTACTTAGGTGAGCACATTTCCACCCCTCCACACAAGCCTTTCAATAAAATTATTTCATGCATTTTTAATACCGTTAGATTGTTTTCTCAGTCTGTATTTCATATTTGAACACTTTTTCACAGATATCTTTATGAATTTCAAATTATCATCTTCAGACTTTCTGTTTTAATCTTTCTAGTTCTCATCCCTTTCTTCCTTTCCATCTTCCTATCCTTATTTGAGATAAAAATACAATAAAATCAAGTAATAAATCTGAAAATTTTTACCTTTTGAATGTATCTGAGGAGGCACTTCTGCACTGCATTATGATTGTTTGTTTACATACCTGTCTTATTCCCCACTCCACAATAGACTCTTCCCAAGATGGAATTAAGTTATCTTCTCTCTCATGCCTACTATGATACTTGTGATATAAACGCTAATTAAATGTTTGGATCAATGAATTTTTGAGTCTTAGGTAAACAGTAATATTGTTATCATGTAGCAGGCTTGCCTTTCAATGGAAAGTTAAGTTGCTTTTTAGGGGTTTACATGCAACATTTGACTTGCTGCACAATGCAGTATCCAAGAGTGGGGTCTCTGGAGTCAAAATGCCTCGTAGTGAATCCTGGCTCCACAACTTACAAGTTGCGTGATCTTGGGAAGAGAATTTAACTTCTTTATCCCTCGGTCTCCTCCTCTGTAAAATGGAGTAATGATAAAATCAACCTCATAGCATTATTGTGTGTTGAATTAAAACATACCTATAAAAGCATTTGGCACAGGCCTACCACATACTGCCTTGAAAAGGTAGATATTATTATTATTGAATTACTTTTATAGAATTTTATTCTTAATAGGTGTATTAAAATATTCTTTCCCCTTTTTCACTTTCTTCAATAGAACATTTTTAACCTCAGTACTATTCTCTTACTTCTATAGATTTGATTATTTTCCTCCCAATATTCATTTGTACGCCCTTTTCCTGAGCAGTGGGCAGAATGGTCTTTTCTCAGAGCACGTCCCCTAGCTTGGCTCCTGGCTTGAGAAGTAATTATTCTGGCATTATCTTCCATTGCCCTGTATTTGCCATCTGTTGGCAACATCATTGAAATGATCCAAGTCTTCTGTAGTCTGGCAATGTTTTGTCTTTTTATTGGCTCTACTTTCAACTTAAGTTCTTTCTCCCAAATGGGGAATTTGGCTAATTTCTGAAGTAGGCCTGAACATTTTGGGTTTTTATAGGACATCTGTAGTTTGCAATTTGGAAAGGTACCTATTATACGTTTTAAAATCCTATTATATATGACGAGAGAAAAGAATAACTTGAAAAGAATGGCTGAATATGGTGTTAATTTCGGTTTATGCTATCGTTTTATTGACTCAAACCTATCCAAAAGGTGACCCAGCTCTATAATTTCTACACCGTGAATGACAATGGTCTTTCAACATTGAGAAAATGTTTAGGACAATCCATGCCTTACAATGCTTCAACGCTCAGACTCTCTAGCTTTGGATTTAAGCCGATTTCCCCATAGGTCTTCTGATTTCCTGATGTTCTTTTAAAATGTCACTTTCAAGGACTATTCAACAGGCTGCATTTACATCCCAGAATCACTGCCTTCCATGTCCCATGAAGGATGTCCACACCCTGCCACATCCTTCTTTTCCTTACACATTCGTATTTATCTTTCGTGTGGATCTATGCCAAAGCCTCCTATAAATCTTAGCAGAGTGCCTCTTAGCCTCTGGATTTCCTTTATCTGTCACGGAAGCATATTCTTGAAAGAACTCCAGGAGGGCAGTTATAGTGAGTGATCCTTTCATTTTCCTCATTCTTCCTTTCAGACCTGCCAAAGAAGCTGCTTGTTTCACAGAAGGATGGTGCTGGTTGAAAGCAGCTTCCTTGAAACTGAGAGATGACTGCCTTAGACCATTCCCCTTGGAGATGTATTTGATTTGCATTTTAATTGTTAAGGCTAAAAAGGTGTGGGCGTGAACTGTTGAGAATACTAACTCTGAACCTTTAGTTATCTGCATCGCTTCTGTGTGCATTGTATATAGTGTGTCACTTAGGAACATAACAAAGTAAATTAAATATATATTTCTGGTTATAAAGTAGAGTTTGACTATGCATTTGATAAAAGCTACACCTATCCCTTTGACAATCAATCGATAAATAATAAAAATGTTGATAATGTCTAGTGTTGGTGAAAGTGTGGGGAAGTTGTTACAATCGTTCTTACGTCTTGCCAAAGACTGTTGACTGCTGCAACATTTTGGGGAGGTTAATCTCTCAGCATTTAGCAAAATTTTGAGAATCTCTTTTCCTTTGTCAATCCATTTAATGAGCACTTACTACATACCAGGCACCGTTTTAGTTACTGGGGATATGGCAGTGACAACATAAAGTCCTTAGCCTCATGAGTCATAGTTTTATTTGGAGTGAGACTGGAAATGGGAAGTAAATAAATAAGTAGACACAAAGTGTGTCACATAGTGATTAATGCTTTGGACAAAAATGAGGCAGGAGAAGGGGAATTAGAAAAGCTGTTTCTTTAAGGGAGGTATGTTATTAATTGTATGTGGGGTATTCAGAAAGGACCCCGCGGAGAAGGTGACATTGGAGTAGAGACCTGAAGAAAGTGAGACAGAGGGGCATGTAGAGACTTGGGCAAAGAGAGTTCCAAGTTGTGGCAACAAGCAAATGGAGAGAATTCTAAGGTGAAGGCTTGCATCATGTTGAGTTCAGGGAACAGTGCTCGGGCCAGTATGTCTGGATTGAAGTGACTGTGGTGGGGACATGGGGTCAAAATGGTACCAGGGGTGAAGATGAGCAGTTCACAAGGAGACTTATAGGCTACTGAAGTCCTTTGCTTTTTGCTCTGAGAGTAGAGAGAGACCACTGATGGGTTGGGGAAAATGACTGACACAATCTAAGTTATATTTTTATATACATCATAAAAGGGCAAGTATAAAATAGACACACTAGTTAGAAGGCTATTACAATAATCTGGAGGATATTGCTTTTAATTTCTATGCAGATAAATATACCAATACGTAAGGTTCTGTGTGCAAGGATGTTTGGTGCAGCTCTGTCTTACTTTGTCTGATTACAAAAGACATGGGATGCATACTAATAGCAGACTGATTGGGTAACTACCGCTACGTCCATACAATGGAATAGCATATATCTATGAAAAGAATGAGTTAAAAGTTTGATCTAGCTGATCTGATTCCAAAGCCTGTGCTTTTAACTCCTACATTATATGACTTTAAGTAAAGGGGTTCATTTTTTTTGATGGCTGCCGTATTTGGATGTATCTCTCCCCAAATCTTGTGTTGAAATTTGATCCCTAATGTTGGAAGTGGGGCCTAATGGGGGGGTGTTGGGATCAAGGGGGTGGATTTCTCATAAGTGGCGTGATGCTGTCCTTGAGGTAATAGTGAGTTCTTGCTTTACTAGTTTTTCCAGGAGCTGATTGTTAAAAAGAGCCTGGCACCTCTCCCCGCAACCGCATTCCCATCTCTCCATGTGACAGGTGTGCAGGCTGCCTCCCCCTCACCTTCTGACATGCGTGGAAGGAGTGTGAGGCCTTTATCGGAAGCAGAGGTTGGTTCCTTGCTTCTTATACAGCCTACAGAACTGTGAGTTAGATGAACCTCTTTTATTTATAAATTACGCATCCACAGGCATTTCTTTATAGCAACACTAAATTATGGGGAAAAGTCATGGGTCTGTGAAGGCTAGAAACCTATTCATATTTATTTTCATATTCAGATGATTCATGATCTAGCATAACTGTAAGTATATGAATCATTTAATATTAATAGTTAATTATGAATGAATTGGGTGGGAGCTATGAATATAAATGTATCCTATAAATATAATATTTTTTTTTACTTTTAACATTGTAATTGCATATAGTAACAATGAGGAGAATTTGGTAAGTTACTTTTCTCCAAATGGAAATTTCCCTTGTGTGTAAGATCACAGAAGAGCACAAGCATCCAGAATGTTCTTGGGTAGTGAATTAGTGAGCATTATGTAAGTAAATGAGGGGAAGTGATTTGGAAGAGTGTCCCAGAGGAAGCCAGGACCTCACAGGTCAAGGTAAGAATTGAGATTTTACTCTAAATGCATAGGGAAGGAATCAGAGGTCTTTGAGTAGGAAAGAGACTTCATATGATCTATGTTTTAAAGAGATCATGTCAGTTGCTGTGTGGGGAATCAGCTCTAGGGGAACGATAATAGAATCAGAGGGACAAGCGAGTAGGCTCTTGAAGTCTTCTGGGTGAGAGCTGATACCGGCCTGGAATAGAATTGATCCTGAAGGGGATGGTGAAAAGTGGTTTGATTTTGAATGTACTTCAAAGGTAGAGCTGACAAGGTTTACTAATGGATTAATTTTGCTGTGTGGGACCAAGAAAGAAATCAAAGGTGACTTCAAGAAATTTTAACAATGCTTCGTTAATTAATTAGGTGGGAAATACTAGGATTGAAGTAGGATTGATGTGTCTGAGGAGAGTTTAGTTTTATATACCCTGATTTGGGATGCCGATTACAAATGCAGTGGTGATGTCAAGTAGGCAGAGGTTACACATGTCTGGTTCAGAGGAGAGATTCAGACTGAAGAGAAAAGAAAAAAATTAGAGAACAGAAGACAGATGACATTTAAAGCATACAACTGATGAGATTACCTGAGAGATCTGAAGACAGCTCTGGGCCTAATATTTCAAAGCCAGGAAGAGGAGGAGGATCCAGGGAATAGACAAGAAGGAATGATCAGTGAGTAAGATGAAATCCTCCAGAGTGTTTATCTACCAGAAGCCAAGTGAAGAAAGTGTATCAGGAGAAGTCAAGTCAGAGGCGGGGGTGATCAATTTTGCCAAATGTCATTGAAAGATTAAAGAAGGTTGTGGCTAAAAATTGACCACTGGCTTTGACAGTATGGAGGTCATTGGTGATGATGGCCCATGAATGATTTCAGTGGATTTATGGGGAAGAGAGTCTGAAAAGAATGAGTCTACCAAGGAGATAACATGTAGAGAAATATACTTTTTATTTATTTTTTAATAAAGGGAGGCAGAAAAATACAGTTGTAAGAAGTGGGGTGAAGATATGTCACTCAACTTCTTAGAAGTTGGAGGTGTATAGATCAAGAAACAATTTATTTTTTAATTGGGGTTTATTTCAGTAGGTTTGATGAGTTCAGTGCATAAGTAGATAAATTAGCCTCAGGTAGGAATAAAAAGGGTTCACATGTAATAACCAAAAGGAAGTATTTTGATATGGAGGCAGATAGTTGGGTAGTTTGTTGTTATAAGAGTTATAAGAAAAGTTGCCCCCCCTTTTTTTTTTAACAGATGGGTTTTCCCTCTGTTTCCCAGACTGGGCTCAAGTGGATCCTCCAGCATTAGCTGAGAGTGAAGAGAAAGGGAGGACTGTTAGAGGATTTAAGAGAGAGTGTTAACGAATTAGTGAAATACAGGAGCATTGTCAAGACCACTTAAAGTAGTGGTCATACATTTAAAGTGAGAGCCTGGTTGTATTTTTCTCCAGCCACATTGTGTAGCTTGAGTGTATGTTAAGGAGTAGGAGACAGCTGGTCTACCTAGGGTTAGAGGTTTTTTTTTTTTTTTTTTGAATGAGAGCTGGTGCAAGAGTGTTTTGGGCGTGATTATAACGATGGCCTGTCGAGTCTAAGTTGGCTGAGGATGAAATGAGGACATGAGGAGGGTGATAATAGGAAGGTGATTAAGTCCTTATAAGGTTGAAAATAGTTACATTGAAGGAGTGATAGGGAAAGAAAAGGGATGTTAATCATAGAGTGAGCTGTGCGAAATTGAGATTTTGGGGGTGGTTCAGTTGTTGATAATGACAAAGTCTAGGTTGTGACCATCAAGTGGGTGCCTGATGGATCGTTAGTCTCACACACACACACACACACACACACACACAAGCACACAGATGCCATTGTCATATACATCTTCTGTTTTTTAAAAACTTAACTTTTGTCACAGACTTGGGGATAAAAATAAAAAACAAAAAAACCCCTCAACTCTACTGAGCTATAATATGGGTAATAAAATGGACCCATTTTGAATACATAGTGTTCTAATTTTTAACAAAGGTATACATTTATTTTATTAAATGCCTACAAATATATACACATACAACCAAAACAAACATATAGAACATTTCCATGACCTCAACAACTTCCCTCACACTCTTTTGAGTCAATCTCCCTATTTTGGAGCCTGGGAAGCCACTGATCTTCTTTCTTTCTTTTCCTTTTTTAAAATCAATTAATTAATTAGTGTTAATTAATTAATTAATTAATTTTTTAGAGGCAGAATCTCACGCTGTTGCCCAGGCTGGAATTCCTGAGCTCAGGCAATCCTCCTGCCTCAGCCTCCCAAGTGCCTGGGATTACAGGCTCAAGCCACCTTGCCTGGCCTGATCTTCTTTCTATTATGATAGATTAGTTTATATTTTTAAGACACTTATATAAATGTTATCATTTCATATGTGCTTATTTTTTACTCAGCTTATGTTTTTAGAATTTGTCCATGTTGTTTCGGTACCAGTAGTTCATCCCTTTTTATTGCTGAATAATATCCTAGTATAGGCAAACTATAATTGTTTTCGGCATTCACCTACCAATCAATGGGATGTTTTCAAATTTTGGCTACCAAAAATAAAGCAGCTATGAACATTCAGGTACAAGACTTTTGTGCACATTAGTTTAATTTCTCCTATGGCTACGTAAGAGTGGAATTGCTGAATTGCGTGGTAAACATGTATTGAATTTATGAAGAAACAGCCAAATTGTTTTGCATTTTGTACCATTCTATGCAATTACCAGCAATGTATGAGTTCCAGTTGCTCCACATCCTTGACAGCACTTTTAAATTTTAGCCTTTTGGAGGTTTAATTAATGTCTCCATGGGCACCAGCAGAATTCTGCCCTGTGCTGTGTTCCCTGTGCCAGGGGGCCCTGGGTTTCAGTGAAAAGTCCCACAGTCATTTCACTCTCCCTCCCCTGGGCACACAGCTTCTCTCTCACTTGGCATGCTGGCGTGGCACGGTGGGGAGTGGGGGAGGAGTGGACAGGCAATTCAAGACTGTCTTTTCTGCGCTCCTCAGCGCCTCTTGCCTTGATAAAATGATTAAACCAGGTAGTGTGATTGCTCACCTAAGCTTTTGTTCTTCTGAAGGTGCTTGCTTGCATGGATCGTTGTAGAATTAGGTGTTTGTGCAGAGCGACGGTCGCTGGAGTTTTTTTATTTGGCCATATTGCCTATTCAATACATTTTATTGTGAATATTCGAGAGTTACTTCATGATGTTATAACATACCTATGGATAGTAAAGTTGTTACTATAGTGAAACAAGTTAACATATCTATCATCTATCATAGTTTCTTTTTGTGACAAGAACAGCTAAAATCTGCTTGTTTAACAAAAATCCCCAATATGATACAATTTTATTAACTATAGTCCTCATGCTATGTATTAGATCTCCAGACTTGTTCATCCTACCTAACTGCTTACTTTGTATCCTTTAACCTACATCTTCAGTTAGTTTTTGAGTATTTTTCCTCTCTCCCTGCTTTGTTTTACATTGTTTCTATTACTATATTCTAACACTCAAGGTTTTGATAACCTGTAGTGTCTAAATTGCTCTTGATTTTGTGCAGTGATTGTTTTCCCTTTCAGATATCATATTTTGTATCCTTAAAAGTCCCATTTGGCTCTTTTTTAGATAATCCATTTCTGCTCTTATGTTTGTTCTTTCTCTTGAATATTTGAACATATTAGACATATTTATAATACCACTTTAAAATCCTTGTCTACTATTTCCATCATATCTGCTATCTCTTGGTCTTTGTCCATTGACTGATTTTTCTCCTGTAATGGTCCTAGTTTCCTGCTTCTAAGAATTTTAAGTAGTTTTTGACTGGATGCTGAACAATATGAATTTTGTGTTTTTGAGTGTTGGATTAAAGAAGGTTGAACTTTATTCTGGAAGGTGGTTACATAAAGATTAGCTTAATAATTACAAAGCCTACTTTTAAGCTTTGTTAGGGGAGATTTGGAGAAGCATTTACTCAGGGCTACAAAAAATGTCAACCTTCTGACACCCACCCTCCACACACGTATGTACTAGAGTTTCGTTCAATCTTAGAATTATGTAAAATCTGATACTTAGTCATTAAAACATACTAAGTACTTGCTCATTGCATTAAACTAGATTCTGGGTCCTTCTATGTACAGTGATATTATTTTTTCAATGACTTTAATAGTTGCTTGAGGATATGGCATATGGAAAAGTAGTGTAACAGAGTTTTGGACTTTAACACCATGTTTAAGTACACAAAAGAGATGCATATTGCAATTCTAACCTGTATTTCCAGAAAATATGGTCATTATCAGCAAGATAGCTATCATGTTTTCCCATTTCTGGTTATTTAAGGTGTTCACTGTTTCTCTAAACCTTGCAGAAAAGTGGTTCAATAGTCTGCATATGAATTATTCCCTTGTCTGGTTTTAAATAAATATACAATGAAAAATGCTGATTAAAACAAGTCTGGTTATTCAAACAATGCATTATTCAACACAGTTCTCTAATATTTAATGTAATTTCCTTTTTTAGATGTCAACAATCTCTATGACCTTTTGCTATTAGAATTAATAGGTGATTAATCAAAAACACAAAGAAGCATAAGAGTATTCAGTTCTAATATCATTGTTCATAAAATCACTTTGGTAGTGGATCCTATAAAACATATCCAATACTTATTATTTTATAAATTCTGATGGCAACATTCTCCGTGTTGCCTGAGGGCAGCAATTCTTCAATGAAATGTTTTTATTATAACAATATATTATGTTTCTTGGTGTGTTGTACATTAAGGCTAAAATAAATTGTGTTCTTAAAGCAATTTCTTTAAAAGAAAATGTAGTAAAATACTTTATACACGGTGGGCAAGAACAGCTCTCTATCTCTTCAAAGTGATTTTAGTAAAAAATCAATTTCATTTTGATTCACTACAATGTTTATAAATACATATTCTTTGGAAATGCACGAATGGGACTATTTCAAGCATTGTCCTTTGTTAGCATGCAAAGCATTAATGTCTGTCTTTAAAAACTTTTCAGGTTCATTTGGTGATAGTCAAGTTTTAATTAAATAAAAGTGTTGGGAATAATGAAAAAAGATTGAAAAATGGGATAAAAATATATCAACCTGGCAGACTTTGCTAATTTGGTGTTAAAGTAGTTGTATTTAAGATCTAATTTTAGCAATGTTCTTTATAGTGTGACCCAATAGAAGAATATTCTTCACTGACTAATTTCCTTCTAATTTGCTAAATAGAGGTTTTCTAATTTACTTAAATAATATCCAGTGAAATGGAGGAATAATACTGCTGTTTAATTTTAGAATAACTTAGAGGTTTTCATCAGCATCCTGGTTTATGACATATTTTTTTGTGGGGGGAAGTGCTAGCCTGATGTAGAACATTTAAAAATTTTGAGTGAGATTCTCACTAGTGTTAAAACCATTTGAATCACTATATGAATTGCAAAAAAGTATTATTTTAGTAGAAATAGCTTTGTGTTGTTGATCACAGTATCTTAAAGATAATTTTCTTTCATCTTAGCCAGACCATGCAATCATAGCTTAATGAAATTTTGATCATTTCAGAAATGGAAGTAAGAGTGTTTATTTTTAACATCAGGATTTATTTCTTGCACAATAATGAAGAAATTTATTTCTAATCACCTCAAGATTAGAAGGTGTAGGGGAAGAAAAAGTATTTTCTTTCTATGCTTTTAGGTTCTCTACTGGGTCTCTGTAACAAAAGGCAGATTAATAAGAGAAAGGCATGCAAATTTATTTAATACAAGAGTCACATGATATGAGAGCCTCAATAAAGAAATAAAGACCCAAATAAGTGGTTAAACCTGAGCATTTTTGTACTCAGTTTGATGAAGAGTGAAAAGGCATGGAAAAATGTGACAGGACAAAAGAGTGAGCTAAGTGTAGTAAACTGGGGGAAGCTTAGCAAGTCCTATTCCTTAAGTTTTCTCTTGGCATTCCTCCATCTTTGGAGATAAGGAAGCGTTTTCTCTCCAGGTATAGAGAGAGCACCTCTCACATGAGGGTTCCTGGTTTCATATTTCATAATAAACCTTAGACAAGATTTCTTCAAAAGAGTATATATCCCTAGCAAAGCTTTTGGCACGTTGATCTCTGAAGTACATTCATGTATATGCTCATGGGTTCATGCTTTCAAATACTTACTGAATACCCCACTAATCCCTGGAGATACATAGGATACATGCTCCTTTCCCTAAAGGACTCATTGTCTGATGTCTTTTCCATAAAATAAAAACCGGGACTTAACGTAAGTAACAAACAAATAATAACAAAGTAGAACTGGAATGAGTTATTATTTCTTCTCTCTTCAGATATTAAACCTGATCATGTCACTATCTACTACCTTGGAATTTGGGGGACACTGAATGGATAAGTGGATAGGTAGATGGATGGACAGGTTAATGAACATTGTCTGCTGACTGAGATTCACAGTCCTTAGCATGTAGTCCTAGGTCTTCCAAAGAGGGAGCCTGTGATTGTAGAGAAATGATTTAGAAAATTTGGAGAGCTTTTTGATGGCCAAACATGTATATAACTTTATATATGTGTATATACACACATAAGCACGCACACCATATAATGTATGCACATACACTAATATAAAATACATACACATACTCTTTTATGCACACATACATATATAATCATAAAATTTTTAATACTTTGTAGTTTACTGAATGAGTTAAGTAACTGCTTAATTTTTCTTTTCCGGAGCTTTAGGTGACTTTCTCCAACAAACAGAGCTAATATTAGAAATTGGACTAGACTCTGGTCCCTGGACATATGACACAATGTTTTAACTTCTAGATGTCTCACCTTTACCCCTTTAAACACATTTTTTCCTTTCTTCATTATTTAACATATTGTAACATATGTAAGATAAGTTAATAATTATTATTCTTTTAATTTAGCCTCAGAAAGCCAGCAGTTGATTTTTTTCAAAGGCATGCAGATAAGGTAGGATTAGACTTCCTCATGACAGAAGAAGTGGAAAATTATAGTGGCTAAAACATCACCACATTTTCACAAGTCTAAATAAAGCTGGTCTCTTGAAAGGATTCACTGTAGAATGTGAGGAGACAGAAGCATCTGTTATACTGAGGCATGAGGATTGTTGGCATCACATAGACTTTTTCCAACCAGCTACAAAAGTAAATATGAACCTGTCATCCTGCTGGTCTCCATTCTCTTCCTGGTCTGAATCTTTGATATGTCTGATAGGATTGCCAGTCCTGTAACTATTTTGCTTTAACTTTAATTTTGGTGCTTTTTTGCTTTTAGATAATTACATTTTAATGGGTTGACCAAATCAAACATGATGCAAAAGGAGATTTTATTTTTTATTGAGGTACATTTAAAAATTAAAAATTGTATGTATTTAAGTTGTATAATTTGATGATTTGACATACATATACATTGTGAAATAATCACTGTGAGATATATAGATAATTAATATATCCATCACCTTAGAGAACTCTTTGTTTCTTACTCTTTCTTTCCTTCCTTCCTTCCTTCCTTCCTTCCTTCCTTCCTTCCTTCCTTCCTTCCTTCTTTCCTTTCTTCCTTCCTTCTCTCTTTCTTTCTTTCTTTCTTTCTTACTTTCTTTCTTTCTTTCGAGAACACTTACAATCTATGATCTTAGAAAATTTCAAGTACAGAATAAAATATTGTTAATTATAGTCACATTTGTTGTAAATTGGATCTCCAGAATATATTCTTCTTGCATTACTAAAACTTTTTACCGCTTGACCAATATCTTTTCATTTTACCCTTTACCCCCAGCTCCTGGTAAATACCATTTTATTCTCTGCTTCTATGAACTCAACCAGTCAACTGATCTTCTCAGTTGTGCCAAGGACACAAAATGGGGAAAGGATAGTCTCTTCAATAAATTGTGTCAGGAAGACTGGATATCCACATGCAGAAGAATAAAATTTGACCTTTATCTCATACCATACACAAAAATTAATTTAAAATACATTAAAGACTTAAATGTAAGGCTTGAAACCGTGATACTACTGGAAGAACTCATATGGGAAAAGCTTCTTAAAATTGGTCTGGGCAATGATTTTTTGGATCTGATACCAAAAGCACAGGCAACAAAATAAAAGAATAGACAAATGGGATTAAATCAAGTTTCTGTACAGCAAACAATCAACGGAGTGAAAAGACAGCCTATAGAATGAGAGAAAATATTTGCATGCCATATATCTGACAAGGGGTTAATAATTAAAATATATAAGGAATTTATATAACTCAATAGGAGAAAAACAAAACCAAACCAAAACAAAGCAAACAAAATAATCCCCAAATAACGGAATTAAAAAATGATCAAAGGACCAGAAAAGGTATTTCTCAAAAGAAGACAAACAAATGGCCAACAGGTTTATGAAAAGGTGTTTAACATCACTAACCATAAGGGAAATGCAAATCAAAACCACAATGCGATATCATCTCACACTTGTTATTAATAGAATGGCTATAATAGAAAAGATAAAAGATATCAAGTGTTGGCATTGATTTGGAGAAAAGGGAACCCTTATCCACTGTTGTCTGGAAATATAAATTCATATAGCCATTATGGAAAACAGTGTGGGGGTTCCTTAAATAATTAAAAATTGGCTCACGCCTGTAATCCTAGCACTCTGGGAGGCTGAGGTGGGTGGATTGCTCAAGGTCAGGAGTTCGAAACCAGCCTGAGCAAGAACGAGACCCCATCTCTACTAAAAATAAAAATTAATTGGCCAACTAAAAAAAAAAAAAAAAATATATATATATATATATATAAATTAGCCAGGCATAGTGGTGCGTGCCTGTAGTCCCAGCTATTCGGGAGGCTGAGGCAGAAGGATTGCTTGAGCCCAGGAATGTGAGGTTGCTGTGAGCTAGGCTGACGCCACGGCATTCTAGCCCGGGCAACACAGCGAGAATCTGTCTCCCAAAAAAAAAAAAAAAAAAAAAAATTGAACTATATTATGATCCAGCAATCCCACTACTGGGTAAATAAATCAGGATCTCAATGAGATATCTGCACTCCTGTGTTCATTTCAGCAGTATTCACAATAGCCAAGACATGGAAATAACCTCAATGTCCATCAACAGATGAAGGAATAAAGAAAATGTAAAAAAAAAAAAATATGTACAATAAAATACTATTCAGCCTTAAAAAAGGTGGAATCCTTTCATTTGTAACAACATAGATGAAACTAGAGGACATTATGCGAAGTGAATGAAATAGGCCTGACAGAGAAAGATAAATACTGCATAATCTCATTTATACGTGGAACCTAAAAATAGTTAAACTCATGGAAACGGAAAGCAATTCATTTTTATTATACACTTTATTCTTAGGTTGAATTTATAGTTCTGTAATCTTAAACATCTAATAGAGATAAGATAAGCTTGTTTTACTAGTACATCTAGGTAGAAAAACTTGATGTCTGCATTGTATTTCATGCCTGTTTTTATTTACCAAAATTTTTAAAATTAGCCTTATTTATCAAATATTATCCCAAATTATGTGAATCAAAAAAAGAAAAAATATATTAGAGTAGTTTCTAGATTTCTGGGTGTTTTAGGGATAGTTCATTTATGTAAGTGCTCATTCATCTCTAAACAAATTTGAATAGAATGCTTTCAGGGTCATTTTTTTTTTTTTTAAGACAGAGTCTCTGTCGCCCAGGCTAGAGTGCCATGGCATCAGCCTAGCCCACAGCAACCTCAAATTCTTGGGCTCAGGTGATCCTCCTGCCTCAGCTTCCTGAGTAGTTGGGACTACAGCCCGAGCCACTATACCCAGCTAATTTTTTTTTTTTTCTGTTTTTAGTAGAGACGGGGTCTCGCTCCTGCTCAGGCTGATCTCGAACTCCTGAGCTCAAGCAATTCACAGGCCTCAGCCTCCCAGAGTGCTAGGATTACAGGAGTGAGCAACTGTGCCTGGCCTTTAAAGGCTTTTATAAACTAATTTGGTAATACCAACCAAAGGTAGAAAAATATCACACACA
The DNA here is from genome assembly GCA_963574885.1 of Lepilemur ruficaudatus. Lineage (NCBI taxonomy): Eukaryota > Metazoa > Chordata > Mammalia > Primates > Lepilemuridae > Lepilemur > Lepilemur ruficaudatus. The sequence goes on along the minus strand of CAUYRT010092547.1, from coordinate 58,705 downwards.
CACACACATACATATATAATGTACATATATAGACATACAAATACACATAGACACAAACAGGCATCTTACAAGCTTTATTCTAAAATTTTAGCCATGAGTCAGTAAAATAGTAACAGAAACTCACTGCTGTATATCCACTTTATATTTTTATCTGGATTGTATTTCTGGCAAAGGGGGCAAGTTGAGGTTGAGTAGGTACTCAATATGAGGGCAAACACTTTTTAACAATATTTGCAGAGAAGGCTTTTAAGATTTTCCTTTGCCCTGATATGTAATCTTACTGAAGCTGTGAACTACATTTTAGGTGAACGACTGGGGAGACACGCAGTAGCTGTCTGGATGTCTCCAAAGCCCATCAAAGTGGATAAAATGTTCAGTGTATTTTCAATGAGCCCCGGGTAGCTGTTTTTGGGGGGGTAGCCCCGGGTAGCTGTTTTTGGGGGGCTCTGAGTCCCTAGAGAGAAGGAGGCCTAAAGTTCAGTGACCGAGGGGCTGGAGTGGAAAAAAGGTCTGGCAGGGGTAGACAGAGGGATGGTGGAGTAGGTCCTTGAAGGTTCTGTATCAAAGGATTGAAGGGAATGGGATGGAAGATTGAAAGTGGTGAAAGGAGGGAGGGGGAGCAGAAACGGGGAGAGAAAGAGGTCTTAGGGGAGCCAGTGTGGGGAAAGTATCCTCAGCAAAATCACACCAACTAGAAGGAGGTAGACAGAGCTGGCAGAACATATAGTCAGCAGGGGTTTAAGAAGTGGGGGTTAGTGCACTGGCGAGTTTCCACAGGAGGAGCAGGATCAGATAGAAAGAACAGCAAGGCCTTAAGAAAAAAACCCAGCTCTTTATCAGGCTCTGAATATCAACTTCCAATTAGGCCAACTTCTGACCTTAGAGCTCCTTAAAAAAATTCTTTTAAATATCTTATTATCAAGTTTCAGCTGGAACAAACTGTAAATATTCCTGGCAAAATTGAGCTCGTTTTTTTTTTTTTTTAAAAAAAATTATACCTATTTCAGTGACTCAAAACCAAAACTAATAAGCCTTTTACGATGTAACCATGGACAGAAGAGGCATCCCAAAAGAAGTTTCAAAAGATACAGACCTCTCAAGTTCTAGAACCACTTCCAAAGATAGCCAAAAAAGACAGATTAAGAGAATACCTTCACCTCTCCCCACATTAGAGCCTACAACGATTGGTGGAACATTAGCCATAAATGGGGTGCAAAATGCATTTTTGTTTGGCCATATTTTTGAGCTCCCCAAGGTAATGTTTTGCTGCCTGTAGAGGCAAGTCCAACAACTGACTCGCCCAGTCAGGAGCAAAGCCAAGCCAAGTTCTGGGGACACTAAACTAGACAAAATAGGAAACCAATTAGCGTCCCTGAGAGGGAAAAGGTCAATAACAATGGATATCCCAAAACCAAGTTCATGAGAGTCATGATTCAAACAATTAATTTTTACAAATATGTTTTTCCTGCTAATCTAAATTTGGAAAGGAAGGGGAAATGAGACATTTTTGCCTTCCTCCCTTGACCAGACACTGCAGACAGAGACCCAGAAAACTGATATGAGAAGAATTCTTACCTTATGCTGCATTAGACAGTTGTCCCAGACTTCAATTTAGGTTTTGGGGTGAGTGTTCTAGACCTTTTTTGTCTCTTTATGGTCAACTATATGGAAGAAAAAATTATTCTTTTCCTTCTACCCTTCTCGTTTCCCAGCTAGTGTTCTGTAACAAAAGACAGATTACCAAGAGAAGACATACAAATTTATTCAACATAAGTTTTATGTGACATGGGAATCTCATAAGAAAATGGAGATCCAAATAAATGGTGAAACCGGAGCGTTTTTTGACTAGGTTTAATGAAGAGTGGAGAGTTGTGGAAAAATGTGATAGGAGAAAAGGGTATGAGCTAAGTGTAGGAAACTGGGGAAAACTTAGCATGTCTTGTTCATTCTAATTCCTCTTAGCATTTCTTCATCTTCAGATATGAGGAGTTTCCTTTCTTCTGTGTAGAGGGAAGAAACCTATCACATGAGTGTCTTATAACATGCTTCAGGGAAGAAGTTCAGAGAATTGTTCCAGCATCTGTCATTTCTCAAATCCCTTCAGCTAAAGATATTGAATTTACCATGGTGTCGTATTTTAGGGTAGCATGTCCCCATCAAAGGTAATGTTATTCTGGAAAATGTCTATGAATTAATGAGTAGTACCAAGAGCATTTACAGGTGAATTTTGTGTGGTCAGTCTGGGAGTTCTATTTCTTTTTTATTGACTCTTGGGAGGTTGTATGATTCCAGAAATCTTTCCATTTCCTCTATGTTTTTTAGTTTATGGGCACAGAGATTTTCACAGTAGTCACAGCTGATATTTTGAATTTTTGTGGCATCCTTTTTCATTTCTGATTGAGCTTGTTAGGGTCCTTTCTCTTTTATTCCTGGTGAATCTAGTAAGAGCTCTATTGATATTGTTTATCTTTTCAAAGAACCAATGTTTTGTTTTATTGATCTGTATTATTTTCTTGTTTTTGATTTCATTTAGTTCTGCTCTGACTTTAGTTACTTCTTTTCTCCTGCTGGTTTTGAGTTTGGTTTGCTCTTTTTTTCCCTAGTTCCTTGAGATGTGTGATTAGATTGTTAATTTGTGATCACTCTGTTTTTTCTTTGTAGGCATTTGGGGCTATGAAATTTCACCTTAGGATTCCTTTTGCTGAACCCCAAAGATTTTGATAGCTTATTTCTCCTTTGTTTTTCAGTTCAAAGAATCTCTTGATTTCCTTTTTCATTTCATTCTTGATCCAATAATCATTCAGCAGCAGGTTGTTTAATTTACATGACTATGTGTAAAATTGGGTGTTTCTCTTGCTGTTAATTTCTAGTTTTATTCCACTGTAATCTGAGAAGATACGTGATATGACTTCAATTTTTTTTTTAATTTATAGAGCCATGATTTGTGGCCTGAAATATTATCAATCTTGAAGAATGTCCCACGTGCTGATGAGAAGAATGTACATTCAGTAGTTTGGGGCAAAATGTTCTATAAATGTCTGTTAGACTCATTTGTTCTAGAATTCCATTTAAGCTGAGTGTTTATTTATTTATTTATTTTCTGTTTGGATGATCTGTCCAGTTCTGTCAGTATTGAAGTCCTTGACAATTACAGTGATGCTGTTTATCTCTTTGCTGAGATCTAGCAGGGTTTGCGTTATGAATCTGGACACTCCTGTCAGTATTTATCTGATATGAGAATGGCCACACTTGCTTTCTTTTGGTTTCCATTTAAGGCCCAAAATGCTTAGATTTGACCTTTTGAGACTGCTTTCTAGGTCTCGTAGTCATGTGTCATTCTTTTTCTTTCTTTTTTCTTTTGTCTCCTCTGACTATATATTTTCAGATAGCTTGTCTTTGATCTCACTAATTATTTCTTATGCTTGATCAAGTCTGATGTTGTGAGACTTTGATGTATTTTTCAGTTTGTCACTTGGATTTTTAGCTCTAGAATTTTTGTTTGACTTTTAAAATTATGTCTGTCTCTATATTAAATTTCTCTGATAGAGTTCTGAATTCCTTCTCTGAGGTTTGTTGTGCTTCCTCAAGACAGCTATTTTGAATTCCTTGTCTAAGGAGTCACCTATCTCCGTCACTCCAGAATTGGTCACTAAATGCCCTATTTGATTTGTTTTGTGGGGTCATGTTTTACTGAGTATTCTTGATGATTGTGATGTTTGTCAATGTCTGGGCATTGAACATTTAGGCTTTTATTCCAATCTTCACAGTCTGGGCTTGTTTGTATACACTCCTCTTTGGAAGGCTTTCCAAGAATTCAAAGGAGATTGAATGTTATGACCTAAGCCTGTGTCACTACTGCCATTTCAGCCCTAGGAGAGTCCCTACATCCAGGAATGTTCCAACTCTTGCAGACTCCTAGATATCCAGCTTTGGTGTACTTGTAGAAAGTAAGCAATAATTCCCTGTGTTACCAGGCAAAGTCTGTCATTCTCTTCCCTCTCTTTCCCCTAGTCAGAGGAGATTTTCTCCATATTGGGCAGCCTGGAATTGGAGGCTTCAGGAATCTACCTGGTGCTTTATTTTACTGTGGCTGAGCAGTAACTCAAGGTGCAAGACAGAATCCTCTGTACTCTTCCATCTTCTTATGTCAAGGGAAAAGAGTCTCTCCTGGAGCTATACTACCTGAAGTTGGGAGAGGGGGACTCCATGGCCACTGCAGCTGGTAGCACACTGGTTCACACCTCAATTCCATTGCCTCTGAGACTAGTGCAGTACCAGAGCTTGCCCAAGGGCTGCAGTTCTTGTGGCCTAACTGCCACTTGAATTTATTCAGGGCCACATGCCACTCAGTCAGCTGGTGGTGAAGCTGTCCAGGACTCAGTTTCCTCCTGCTACAGCAGAGGATTTCCCTCTGGCCTGGACTTGTCTAAATGCTCCCTCTGTGGGTGTTGGCAGGATTCTTCCCTGTGTTGTTTTCTGCTGTGACTGGCCAGAAGTGAATTCCAATGCAAAGTTGCACACTCATTTTGCTCTCCCTCTCCCAAGCACATAGATTCTCTTTCTGTGTTGTGCTGCCTGGGCTTGAGAGAGGGGTAGTAGAGGCAATGCAAGACTATTCTTCCTACCCTCTTCAATGCCTCTTTTCTGTTATGTTAAAACCAGGTACTGTGATCTCTGAACTGCTTTTTATTTTTTTGCCTTATGATGGTGTTTACTTGCATGGACAGTTGTTGAATTCAGTGTTCCTGTGGGGGGGATGTTCCCTGGAGGGTTCTATTTGGTCATCTTCCTCTGCCTCCCCTCATCTCCTTTATTTAGATATGAGAGCACAGGTCATGAGAAAATAAGGGACTTGCTTATCTGCAAATATTTTGAGGTTCTCCTTCACAACTCTTCCTTTTTATCTTTTTTTTTAAACTATGAAGTTATTAAGAGGGTTTGTGCTCACTTAAGATTATAGTTCTATTTGTCCTCAGGGATTGAACTAAGATCTTCAGAAAATTCTCAATATAAACACAGAAGGACGAGAAAGGGAACAACATGTTAGTTTCAGTCTTGGCTTTAGGTCTTTATGTTGTAAAGAGGATCGCTACTTATATTACCAGCCAGGATGAGGAATGAATGAGGTCAGAGATGATCAATGTTATGCCATTGGGTTAATGCATATCTGCGGCTTAGGGCAGAGAGCAATACTTGTTCGTACTAATCCTTAATGAAAGTTGAAAAGGAAATACAGTTATATGGACTTTTCTACAGAGGTTGTCTGACTGGCTACCCAGAAGTAGCATTATTGTATTTTATTGTAATTGAGGGCAGCAGACAGAGCATATTTCAGTTGGAATAGAGAGAGTATGTTAGTCTCTTAGGGATGAGTGATACAAGATAAGCTCATTCACAGGAATATTATGCCAGCTAGTTAATTAAGAATGAGCAATATTCAAGAAGACTGGCCAGATGTTCTTTTTCTTACAGAACAATCTATAGGGAAGTCAAAGGTTACATAGATAGTTATTTGATACACACATAATAAAAGCATTAAGGATTAGTAGATTAGTTAGTTGTTCAAAAGCATCTTTCAATAATAACTGAATTCATCCATTTCTATAATGAGAGCCCCTGGGAGTGGCCTGGTCAAGTCCCCAAAGTAGAGCAACTCTTCCCATGTCTTCTTTAGATACATGCCTAACTCAATCTCATGTTCTTCTTTTCATTCTGATCACCCCATATGTGGTGAGATGTCTAAATCTCCTTCAAAATCTTGCATTTTATTTGCATTGTAGTAGCTTTTAGATATCTCAATATGGCCATTTTTTACATTAATTTTTACTATTGTGATGTGGATTTAAAAACATTTATTTGATTTTCAATTCCTTTTTGGATAAACAACTTTTTTCACTATTTATTGGCTTTGTTGAAGACCTCTCAGATTTCTTTCAGTGCTATCCTGCCATTCTTCTCTCCCTTTTTTTTTTTTTTTCCTTTTTTGAAACAGGAAAAAAAAAAAGCTCTGTTGTCCGGGCTAGAGTGCCATGGCGTCAGCCTCGCTCACAGCAACCTCGAACTCCTGGGCTCAAGCAATCCTTCTGCCTCAGCCTCCCCAGTAGCTGGGACTACAGGCATGCACCACCATGCCTGGCTAATTTTTTCTATATATTTTTAGTTGGCCAATTAATTTCTTTCTATTTTATCTCATTCAGGCTGGTTTCGAACTCCTGAACTTGAGTGATCCTCCTGCCTCGGCCTCCCAGAGTGCTAGGATTACAGGTGTGAGCCACCACACCCGGCCATTCTGCCATTCTTGAAGATAGTTAATTTTGAGGATTTCTTATGTCTCATGTTCCTTTTCCTCCCTAGATTTTAGCCTTTTTTTTTTACTCCTAAAAATATTTTGTTTTTCAAACAGTTGTTGGGGTGATTAATTCTATCATACACATACACACACATATAGAATTATTATATATGTAGTTATTATGTATATATGAAGAAAACTAAATTGTAGCTGATAGTGGTTATCTGGTTTTTTGGCTTCCTAGAATCAACACATTCTTTAAGTAATCACACCTCTGATCTCTCTGATACACAACTCTTCCTCCACTTGAGGTCCACATGCTTCCAAGGTGTTGCATTTATCCTGGACTTCAGGAATGGTTATGTACTTATGTGCCTTGGGTCTTTCCAGTAAGACATATTAATAGAATTTCCTTGGCACAGTGGTTGGATATGGATGGCATATGATCCAGTTAGAGTAATAACAAAAAGATATGGAAACTATACAGTGTGGACTATAAGGTTATTTCTCCTCTTTTTCCTCCTCCTGTTCTGCTTTTTTTCCTCTTTCTTTTCTAAGAAAACATTCTTGACTAGGTCCAAGAATGGCATTATAGTAATACTAACAATAGCAGGACACCAGATGATTAAATTACACTGTACAATTGAAGCACAAAATACTTTTAAATCATAGCTTTTTGACTTATAGTAACTGGTGGTTTTAAAATATACCCACTCACATTTAATATTCCTCTCTCCAAAAGAGATAGCCTAATTTCCCTCTTCTTGAGCATAGGCTGGACTTAGTGATTTGCCTCTAATGAATAAAATGTGGTAGAAGTCACAGCGTGTCCCTTCCTAGAGTGTTCATAAAAGACATCGCAGCATCTGCCTTGCTTTCTTTTGAATTATTCACTCCAGTGGAAGTTGGCGGCCTTGTCATGAGGACCCCCAAGCAGCCCAGTGGAGAGCTCCACGTGTCAAGAAACTGAGGCCTTCTGCCAAAAGACAGCACCAACTTGACAAGTACATTAATGAACTATCTTTAAGCAGAAACTCCAGCCTCATCCAAACCTTCAGAAAACTGTATCCCCAGTTGATGCCATTATGGCAACCTCGTGTGAAACCCTGAGCTAGAATCACAGGGCCAAGTAGCTTCACATTCCAGTCCACAAAAGGTGTGGGATAATATGTCTTACTTCGTTTTTTATTCCTTATAACAAAATACCTGAAACTGGGTACTCTATAAAGAAAAGGAATTTATTTCTTACAATTATAGAGGCTGAGAAGTCCAAGGTCTAGGGGTCACATTGGGTGAGGACATTCTTGCTGGTGGGGATTCTCTGCAGAGACCTGAGGCAGAACAAGGCTTCACACAGTGAGGGGGCTGAGCATGAAGCTATCAGTCCCACTTCCATGATAACTATTAATCCATTAACCCCTTTGTCCATGAATGGATTAATCCAATCATACGGGCAGAGCCATCATGACCCAATTATCTCTTAAATGCCTCATCTCTCACTACTGTCACATTGGAGATTAAATTTCAACATGAGTTTTAGAGGGGACAAATATTCAAACCATAACATAATATATAGTTATTATAGCTTAAGGCATTAAATTTTGAGGTAATTTGTCATGATTAATCCTGTAATACTTTGAAAGCAACATTGATGCAGAAGCTTTTGGTTTAACTTGAGTGTCTAGAAAGCTGATTTTTCAGGATGATTTTCTTCTAGTAGTTGTAAATCATGCCCTGGGAATTTATTTTGGTGGGTGATTTTAAAAGCCTCTTGATTCTTTATACAACAGGTAATTAAAAAAGAGCAAAAGAAGATATTTTAAGATTAAGAAAATCCTTATTGTAGTATTTATTCTTGACACTTTGATATTTAAAAGTCTTAAATGTTAATGTAGATACAAACTAGATGTTCACAAGGATTTTATTCATGTATAAAATTGCAATTAATTTGACACCTCATTCCTAATAACTGTACGACCGCCTCTGGAAGATGTTCATGGTTCCCAAGAGGCTTACCATCTCAAAATCACTGCCGTCTATGAGGTTCTTCATTCTTTCATTCATCAGATACTTACTGAGCAGCTACTATGTGCCAGTCACTGTTTCCATTTCTTGATATTATTGAACCGAACTTTCTGATGAATCAGGTCAGTTTTGGGACCATCTGGCCATTCTGCCTCTGTCTCTGTTTCATACCACATGGACCCAGATGCAGAAATTGGTTTTTCTCCTAACTTTCACCAAATCACTTATTTTGAAGAATTTCGTATCAAGGTTTTCCTGCATTTTTGACAATGTGGAGAATTTTACAGTGAAGTAACACATATAACTTAAAATTCGCTGTAAGAAATTCCTGTTTTGGAAGTCCCCTAGCTATTTCTGTCAGTTGAGCTCCAGGCTCCCCACTGTGTTTCTTGGCTTTCTTTATCCCTCAATCCCTCTTCTTTGTTCTCTCACTTTTCCCACCATCAGAGTTCCATTTATTTTGAATGCAGAGAACTTTAGCAATTTCTTCTGTTATTTTGGCTTTTGCCAACCTATAACCACATGTACTTTCTCTTAAACTCACTTTTTTTTATCAATGTATTTTTCTAAAAAAAAAAGTTTTCCTCCATTAAAGAAACTATAGTACTATCTGTTAAAGAAATAATTTTCATGCTGTGTCAAGTATTTTTTTTTTTCCTCAGAAAGATAGGTGCTATTATACATTCATGAATAACATTCAGAAAACTGGTTTGAACTAGAGGTAAAGACAATGCAAAGACTATCTGCCATGCAGCCACATATATCCTCTGCAAATCTTTAATTATCAGTGAATTAGGGACACATAATGGCAGTTACATAGTTCAGCCGTAAAAACAGTTTCTCCTGCTATACTCTCACAATACCCTTCTGACTCCAGGTGTGCAAGGTTTTCTTCCCAAGCAACAAACTATCAATTCTGCAGTGGATACAGCTGGGTGTCCTCTAATGCAGTTCCATTCTGAGACTATCTACCTGGAGATAGCATCAGGTCCCAAAGGTTGAGGGCTCAGTCCCAGAAATCTGTGCAGCACTTCAAATGCCAGTAGCAAACCTCAGGTTGTTTTACCTGTGCTTCTGATGAGGGACTACAAACTGAGGTTCCCACTACTGCCCCCTTGTGTTGGAGTAGGAGAGTAGGAGACAGGGCTAGCACTGGATGCAGGGGCTTGAAGATTGGGCACAGGTTTTAAAGTAAACAACCCTCAGGCAAAAGCTAACTAGAAGGGCTGATAACCACAAGCAAGAACTGGCTTCAGCTGGCTTGTCAGCTGTCTTTGTCACCTTACATGAACTTTGGCTAATTACAATATCATTTACATGGTGGTTTTAAAATTTCTCTCCCTTGAAACCAACATAACAGTTCTGAGACAACCAAATAAAGTTTGAAAATGGGAGGACACCCAATTACTACCCAAATTCTTAGTAAAATCCAACCCCTTAGCCTTGAATATTCCTCCCTCAATTAGTAAGACTTCAAAAGACCAAAAACCACTTCCTTCCAGTGCAGCTACTCTTTTGGGGCCTGCTTACTCTCTTTCCTGACAGTATACTTTTGCTTTCAGTTAAACAAAACAAAACACAACAAAAAACTGTTGCTTGCTTGGCTTGTGTGGTACAACCTGAAATTCTTTTTTTGACAATCACCAAGAACTTGGAAAAACCTTCACTCAGGGGCCACTAACAGTTGGGTTTGATTCATTTGCTAGAGCAGCTTGCAGAATTCAGGGACATGCATAAACCTGTTTATTATAAAGGCTATTACAAAGGATACATATGGAGAGATGAATAGGGAAAGACATGTGGGAAGGAGTGTGGAGCTCTCCTGCCCTCTCCAGGTGTTCCAACCTCCAGGAACCTTCAGGTGTTTCGCTATCCAGAAGCTCATCCAAATCCAGTCCCTTTGGGTTTTTATGGAAGCTTCATTACATACACATAATTCATTAAATCACTGGCCATTGGTGGTCAACGTAATCTTCACCCCTTCTCCTCTCCCCAGAGGCTGGGGGATAAGGCTCAAGCTTTCAACCTTCTAATCCTGCTTTGTTCTTTCTGGTAACCAGCCTCCAACCTGAAGCTATCTATGGGCTGCCAGCCACCAGCCAACTCATTAGCATACCAAAAGATATAACTTGGGCGTTTCCAAGGATTTTAGGTGTTGTATATCAGGAAACTGGGACATAGACCAAATATATATTTCACAGTATTATAAGAGTCCAAAAAGGCTATAATTTCCAGATCAATGATTTTTTTAAAGCATCTTCAATTTTTAATTTACACACAAAAATTGGCTTCTTTCAACCTATTTTCTGTTACTCGACATAGCAGTTCTGCTGCAGGGAGTAGCCAAATGAAGGAAGAAAAGCCCTGAACTCACCAAGTGGGTTCTTGACTTCATGCAGGAATGAATTTGAGAGCGAGCCGGCTAGCCACAGGAAGGTTTTATTGAGACAGATCCTACTCCATGGACAGAGTAAAGGTCCTTTCCCAAGCAGGAGGGGGACCCCTTATGGGGCAGTGGTAACATTTTTAGATGTTCAAAAACTGCACACGTGACCAGCATTGTCTGAAGGGCTGGCCATAAAGGTTAATCATAAACTGCTGTCACAGAAAGGTAAGTGCAAACTGTTTATAAGGCATCTGGCTTAGTAATTCATCCATCCTCAGGTGGTCCCAGGCAGTGACTTTCTGTGACTTCCTTGTTCTGGGTGGTTAGGGTCTTGTATTGGTCAAAATGGCTGTACTCAGACTCTCTCAACCTTCCTTTTCTGCCTATCCATACATTAGTTCCATCCAGACCATACATAATGTTGACCTTAGAATAATTATGCTCTAAAAAGGCTAGGCTACAAACAATAACTTTTCATGTGAGGAAAATAGCAGAGAGAATAGTGAGATTGAAAAATCTATGTTTGGGGAAAAAATCATTATAAGATCTTTGCTCCTTTTTTCTTCTTTTTTTCCTAATTGAATTGGATTTGCACAGACTTTAATTCTGAGGGGGCACAAATATGGGAATCTCTTTGAAAATCATGAAAACACAATGTTTTAACTTTCAGGTTAGGAGTACAGGGCACGTGTATCATTTAACTGTTGCCATCCTAAACAGACAAAAGTAACTTTTAAACACACAGAGTCTAATGGATTTGGTTTTTCTGTCAAGTGAAGCATATCTTTTTGGTAGTGCCCTACTTACCACTTCTGTTGGCAATACTCTACTATTGAAGTTGGCAGACACAAAATCAAAGAATAATATCAAAATATTTCTTTTAAATCCATAAACCTTGAAAAAGAGTTGCCTTTGACAAAATACAAGGTCCAATTAATTAAGTTATTCTTTTCCTTTCCTTCCATTCCTTGTCCTATACTTTGGTTCCAGAACTTTGTCTAATTATAATATCATTTACATTGTGGTTTTAAAATTTCTCCCCCTTGAGACCTTCCCTTCCCTTTCCTTTCCTCTTTTTTCCTGTTTTTTCTTTTTCTTTCTCATCTCATGTATTATTGGTTGGCAAGCTTGAAAATAACGTGCAAAATGAAATACCTATGTGGGGTCATTGCAGGCATTCAGACAGATGTATCTTTGCTCAAAAAAAGATCCATTAATTTTTTTCTACTGGAAGAACTTAGAGAGCATAGGTCTGATTTAAAAATCATATATATGGTCACATATATGGTCAACTGATCTTTGATAAAGTATCAAAGACAATATAATGGAGCAAAGATAGTCTTTTCAAAAAATGGTGTTGAAATAACTGGAATCCACATGCCAAAAAATTAAAAAAAGAAAAAAAAACTAGCAGTGGATCTTATATCCTTCCCCAAAATTAACTCAAAATAGATTATATATTTCTATATAAAATGCAAAACTATAAAACTCCTAGAACATAACATGGCAGAAAACCTAGATGGTTGCATATGGCTATGACTGTTTAGATACTATACCAAAAGTACAATCTCTGAAAGAAATAATTGATAAGCTGGACTTCATTAAAAATAAAAGCTTCTGCTCTGCAAAAGGCAATGTCAAGAGAATGATAAGAGAAGGCACAGACTGGGAGAAAATATCTGCAAAAGACATGTCTGATAAAGGACTGTTATCCAAAATATTCAAAAACTCTTAAAACTCAACAGTAAGAAAACAACCTGAATAAAAAGCAAGCCAAAGATCTTAACAGATACCTCATCAAATAAGATAAATGGCAAATAAGTATATGAAAAGATGCTCCCTATCATATGTCATTGGGAAATGCAGATTAAACTAACAATGACATACCAGTACACACCTATGAGAATGGCCAATATCTGGAACACTAGCGCCACCAAATACTGACATGGTTGTGGAAGAACAGGAAATCTCATGCAATGCTGGTGGGAATGAAAAATAGTACAGCCACTTCGGATGGCAGTTTGACATTTTCTTACAAAACTAAACATACTCTTAACATACAATCCAGCAGTCACTCTCCTTAGTATTTATTAAAAGGAGTTGGAAATTTATGTCTACACAAAAACCTGTACACAGATATTTATAGCAGTTTTATTCATAATTGCCAAAACTTGGAAGCAACCAAGATATTCTTCAATAGGCAAATAAACTATGATACCTCAAGACAATGGGATACTGTACAGCTCTAAAAAAAAAAAAAAAAAAGGAGCTGTCAAGTCATGAAAAAACACAGAGGAAATCTAAATGCATATTACTAAGTGAAAGAGCCAATCTGAAAAGGGTACATCCTATTCGATTCAAACTATATGACCTTCTGGAAAAGGCAAAACTATGGAGTAAAAAAAAATCAATTGTTGCCAGGGGTTGTATGTGGAGGGATGAATAGGTAGGACACAGAGGATTTTTAGGGCAGTGAAATACTCTGTATGATCCTATAATGATGGATGCATGTCATTATACATTTGTCCAAACCCATAGAATGTACAACACCAAGAGTGAATGCTAATGTAAATTATGCACTTTGAGTGATTATGATGTGTCAATGTAGGTTCATCAATTGTAACAAATGTACCACTTTTGGGGAGATGTTGGTAATGGGGGAAACTGTTGGAAATCTCTGTACCTTTCTCTTAATTTTGCTGTACACTTAAAACTGCTATAAAACGATGTCTCTAATTATGTTTTATTAAACATCATAATATGTCTAAATATTCTTTGAAAATTGGTTTGAGATTTGTCTTGTACATTTATTCTAAGTTGATCAAAGAAAACAGTAATACAAGCAGAGAAATGTGTATCGTAATTACAATTAACTTTTAACTTTGATGCTAAGCATGTCATTTATGCTCTTTAGGTATCATTTTGTTAAGCTATCAAAATATATTTTATCTGCTGATATCAAAGTTTTCCTCTAGCTCCTAAGCTTTAAGAGTCCATGACACAACGTTAATGCTTTGCTTTGTATTAAAGAATGGAATTATTTAGTATAAAAATGTTGCTGACTATAACCAGCAAGGTCCATGGCATCCTAATACCACCTGGTAATACAATACTGCTTATGTTAGCCTTCAATCCTCCAAACAAACAAAATTTCAAAATTTAGTTTATTTCATTAATTGAGTACTATTAATTTTACATTACAGTATTTAACTTATGGGGTATCAGGAGAGGAATAAACATCACTCAAAAACTTTAACCTCCTTTTCAGGGGAAGGGATTAGTTTTTGGTTGTATACGGGATAGTTGATAGGTGTATTATGCTAGGTGGAGCTCTGACCTTGTTATTGTCTTTACACAGAGATTGTACGATTTAAGGAGATGTATATGGGTGCCAAGTTAACAAGAAGTCAACTTGTGATGGTTGATTTTGGGCGTCAACTTGACCAGATTAAGGGATACCCGGATAGCTGATAAAGCAATATTTTTCTCAGTGCTTCTGTAGGCACTGAGCCCATCCTTCTTACGCTGAAAGGGAAACCAGGTGTTTTTGCTTTTGATTACAATGATTAACCTGCCCCAGGTGTGTCTGTGAGAGTGGTTCCAGAGGAGATTGGCGTGAGTGGGGACGATCCACCCTCAGTGACTATGAGCACCATCCAATCAGCTGGAGGCCCTGATGGAACAAAAATGTAGAGGGAGTGCTAACTCCCTCCATCTCTCTTTTGGGACTGGGACGACCTTCTTCTCCTGCCCTTGAGTGTCAGAACTCTTGGTTCTCGGTCCTTTGGACTCCAGAACTCCCTAAGCACCTCCGTAGGTTCTTGGGCATTTGGTCTCGACTAAGAGTTTACTCTATCAGCTTCCTCGGTTCTGAGGCCTTCAGACTTGGACTGAGCCATGCCACCAGATTTCCTGGTTTTCCAGCTTGCAAATGGCCTATGGTGGGATTTCTCTACCTCTGTAATGAAGTGAGCCAACTTCCCTAATGAATCCCTCTTTGGATATGTCTCTACACAGCCTATTGGTTTTGTCTTTCTGGAGGACCCTGACGAAAATACCAGTGTATCTGGTCATTTGTTGATATCTCCTTTGATAACACTCTCCTCAGTTCCTTTTCCAAGTTCCAGTTTCCATTTGGGCATCCAGTTGTGGAGCCAAAGCCCTGGGTCAGGCCAGTCAGAGCGTTTCATTTAATTGGTCAAATGCTTTGATTCAAGGGTGGCTATCCATTCCCATATCACCTAGACTTCTCCAATCAGAGCGCAATTCAGTTTGCTAGGAACTCTGGGGCCAAGATAATCTCTTTTCCAAATGGGGAAGCATGTGCCCCTAGGTATTAGCAGGTATTTGGGATTATAAAATAAGTCAATTTTAGGAATATGTAAACATCTTGGAAGGCAGAGTGAGATATGAAGCACACACACCTCTACAGATAAACACACATACATAAATTTTGTGGCACAATTAAGCCTGGGCTTTTTACATACATGGGCTAATAAACCCCCTTTATATTTTAAGCCAATTTGAGTTAGGTTTTCTTTTATTGGCCACCAAAACCAATGCTTAGCTTTCTGAGTGTGCTAGCTAAGGAAAGTTCATGGGGTTGATCACAAAATCACAATTTTGAGGTGGTGACAACAACTATATGATACAACAAAACTAGAAAAGATCCCCACAACACTATGAAGAATTCTCAGCTTGTTAAAGGGAACGGTAATGTAGTAGGAAAACCATGGGCTTTTGGGGTGAGGTAAACATCACTTTAAATAAATCATTGGTAAATATTTACTAGTATTTATTGATCATTTACTGTGTGCCAAGTGCTTTCAGATCATTATCTCATGTAATACTCTTAAAGACTATTATAGATATTATTTTTTATCTCCATTTTACAAGCGAGAAAACTGAAGATTAGAGAAACTAAACCAAAATATACAAGTTAGTATGTGGCACGGGTAGTTGTCAAACCTAGGTGTGCATGATACACAAGGCCTGTCCAGGAAGTATTCGGCCATTGTAAATTTAATTTTTCATAGTACATGGCTGGATACTTTCTGAACAGGCCTTGTAGGGTCTTCACTTTTATTCACTACATCGTTGAAAAGTGAAGTCCCATGTATATTTTAGTTGGCTTAAGCATTACATTTTTAAAATGTTTGAGCCAGCATATAAAAATTGGATGATTTCATGTAAAAATCTGGACTTGCATCTGCCCTTGAAAAATGAGGTCTGGCCACACTGGGGCTGTGTTCCCACGGGACCCATCACCTAGACAGCTACAACGGTCTCTCCACTTAGCCAGGGTATGTCTACAGTTTGTTATGATTTTCTTCCTTCCATATTGTTGCCCTGACTCCAAAGCTGTGTTAGTAATGAATGATCATTTATTTTACATTGTTGCTTTTCTTATAACAGAGAAATACTTATTTGTACCTGGGAAAATGAAGCATTGATCTAGAGGGTGGAAATATTCAAGGAACAGGACAAAGTACGTTCTTAATTTTTAGAGGCAAAGAACATTTCTTTTTGTTTAATATTCAAGTGCCACACCTAATTTATTCATTTATTTCACTTGCTTGGCACCTGTGAGCACTTGAATTTGCAAATGTTACAATGAACTATTCGTTTTTTCTTGTGCAATTTTCTTCAGTTCTCTGTCTCCTTTTCCTCATTTTAAAAATAGAGATTTTTTTTTTTTGCAGGATTAAATGAGATAAACTAAACAACTTAGTGAATACCTGATATCTAGCAGTGGCCTGGAAACAGAAGCCTTAGCTACCTTTCTTGTTCTTTATACACATATATACACACATATGAATCTGGCCTACATCACTATAATTAATTGTGAACCTGTTATTTTTATAGTAATGAGTTTGCTATGTATATCACTTAAAAACTGTTATCTACTTTGTCTTGTGCTTCATTGGCCTGTGGATAGCCCCTTCCTAATTTGAGGACTGTAAAGGGAAAAATAATTAGCACCATGTGGATGAGATTTCAAAGGGCTGAAACTTCTCACCGTATGAGAGAAATCAAGCGACAGTGTCTGTTTCCTCAAACTGCCATCTAGAAGATGAGATTTATGACAGAAAGAGGCCAAATTGCACATCTAGAATAAAATGCGTACTGACTGTTGGGAAGAAGAGGCACTTTAATTGGTGACGGTGCTGTCAAAGTTTGCCAGTTAACTATCACTATGGGAGCGACCCCTCCCAAGGAACGTCAGGTCAAATGAGTGAAGAAAAATATACCCTCCTCAGTGTACTGCCCTTTTGGAGTCCTGCCGTCTAGCAGGTAAAATAACAGTTCCACGATGTGAAAGTCAGTCTCAATATCTCTTTAGAGATCAAAAAAAAAAAAAAAAAATAGATTCTACTTCTTGGTGTCTCTTTAAGCATATGATTTCTATTTGAACTTAGTCATTCATTGTAGAAACACATAATTGCAGCATTAGTTAAGGGCTCTAGAACAAAACCCACCCAGGTAGATTATTTTAACAAGTCAAGTAAGAAAGATTCTTATTTGTATTCATTAAGATATTCTGAAAGTTTACCCATCATTGAAAGGATTGCATAATAAAACTTTGAAGCAGCCCAAAATAATAGCATTTCATTAACAGTTTTATTGTCCATAGTGAGGTCTCTGAATGTTCCCAGCAAGTTAACTAGCCACTGGAAACAAGGTCTTTTAGTTTTCGGAGCCCTGAACATTCCGGTATACTCTAGCTTCCTACTGTGGTTCTTCTTTGAGCTGATGCTTCAAGATCAGACGCTAGTTAAGGTTTTATTTTTTAATATAGTGGGAAGGTATGCCTGTTTATGGTCTTTGCAGCCCCCTTAAGTTATTGGGGACTGCTTCCTTTTTTGTGTAGGTAATTGCCCTTTCCATAGATACATGAATTAGAGGGATGTGTTTGTTCAATATGACCCTAACTCTCTGGTCACAGTTGATTTGTTAAAAAATAGATGTATAAACCAATTCAGCCAAATCAGTCCTTTCCATAAGAATTTGAAGACGGGAGTGCAAAAAATAAGATCAGTCTTTTCTGATTGGCTAAATATGTAACCTATAACCTTTGTAGCTGTTGGCTGCCACCTAAACTGAAAAACAGAGAACACTGATTGGAATGAGGGAGAAGAAGTAAATCCATTTAATTCATTACAGAGAAAAGCAGCAATAAGAAAGGGAAAGGAAGGATCCCTGAGTTCCTTTTTCAAATCCTGGGAAAAAATAAGATACCACTATAGTTTCTCCAAAAGAGGATTCCCTCTTTTGTTTGAACGGGTTCTAGAGGGTTCGTTCATTCATTCATTCATTCTTTCTTTTCCTTTCTTCCTTTCTGTCTTTCTTTCTCCCTTTCCTTCCCTTCCCTTCCTTTCCCTTTTTTTCTTTCCTTTTCCTTTCTCTCCCTTCCTCCCTTTCCTTTCTTCTTTCTTTCATTTTTTATAATCAACAAGATTCCAAAATTCTCATTTGGTATTTCATATATTTATGTTTTAGGGTTTTCTTAATGATAATCAGTTGCATCTTTTTTTCTCATTAGGGGACTATGTATATAATAAACTCTACCGTTTACAAAGAACTTTTTGTGTGCTAGGCGCTATGGTGCGCACTTCAGATTCGTTATCTCTAAGCTTTAGCCTGTAAAGAAGGAAACAATGTTAACATTTTAAAAGTACCATTTAGAATGATAAGTAACTTTTCCAAGATTCTTCATCTCATAAATGACAGAGCAAATTTTATATCCATTTCTTCATTTGTTGCTTGGGTAAACTTTTATTAAATGCCGACTGTCTTCCAAGTGTTATTACGAAGACACAGAAAATGCAGAAATAAACGATACCGACCAGGTCCCAGTTCTCATGGTTCTATTAATACATTTTAGCTGAGGATCTAGGCAATAGAAATATAAAGTAGTGGTGAAGGGTATACAAATAAATATGATCAAGCATAAAAAAGCAATGAGATATGGAGGGATATTTTAGATTAAAATTGTCATAAAAGTCCTCTTTGAGCAAAAACCCAAATGGGAGAATTGTGACTCAAGCAAAGACCTGCAGGAGATTGTGTCCAAGTAGAGGCAACAGCAAGTGTAAAAAAAAAAAATAAAGCAATTAGTGGAACGTTGGAAATCCTAGAAATACATCCATATACCAAAATATTTTATACGTATACACATATAAAAACAATATATTACAAGGGTACTGTACAGATAACTGGAAAAAGGTGGACTTAGCCATCAAAGAGTTATTGAGCACGTTTGTTAATGTGGAAAGACGTGAAACTGAATCCCACTTCACTGCTACACATACACGCACATAAACATCAGTTCCAAGTGATATTAAATATGAAGATATAATTTTATATTTTTAGAGGAAAATATCATTATATTCTCAAGGCATAAAGTCTCAAATTATGTAGGAGAGGATTAATAGCTCTAATTATATTAAAGGTAAGAACTTACATTTATCAAAAGATATTATAAATTATGAAAACAAAAACCAAGTGTCATGCTTGTCACTGACAAAGGAATAATATCCAGATCATACAAAAGAATCAGACAAATCAATAAAAAGACAAATCAATAAAGAAAGTAATACAACAAGCATTTCACAGAAAAGGAAATATGAATGTCCAATACACATATAAGTCCCAATACCAAAAGTAAACAGAGAGATGTAAATTATTACCACAATGTGACATCATTTTACCTTTACCACATTGGTAAAACTTTAAAAGATATGAAATTAGGAAGTGTTGGCAAGGCTGTGGAGCAACAGGAACTCATACTTTGATGGTGAAAGCATATAATCACTTGGTAAAGCCAGTTGCTATTATCTAGTCAAAAAGTCCCATTGTACTAAGTGAAGTATTCCAAGAATGGAAAAATAAGCACCACATATACTCACCATCAAATTGGTTTTAACTGATCAACACTTAAGTACACATATAGTAATAACAATTATCGGGTGTCGGGCAGATGGAAGGGGGGAGGAGAGGATGGGTATATACAAACCTAATGGGTGCAGTGTGCACCATTTGGTGGATGGACATGCTTGAAGCTCTCACTTGGGTGGGGTAAGGGCAATATACATAACCTAAACATTTGTACCCCTGTAATATGCTGAAATAAAAAAAAAAGGCAGATACAGTTACCCTGAGAATCAGCAATTTCTAAACTCAGACATATATCCTGGAGAAACTCCTATTCATGTCTAAGTGATAAAGTATGCATATTTATGCAAGCATTTTTCTTAATAGAAGAAACAACCCAAATGTCAATCATTAAAAACATGTATAATTAAATTTTAGTTTAGGCATTCAACGGTTTCTTATTTAATGGTTAAACAAAACAAAGATGGATCTCACAAACCTAAACACTATGGGGGAAAAGAAAGCAACCTGAGGAAATGTCCATTTATCTAAACCTTAAAAACATGCATAACCAAGTTTATTGACTAGGGACATACCTATTTGTAAACCAGTCTAAGGGAAAGAAAATGATGATTAAAAGAAATTCAGTGTAGCAGTTACCCCCTCAGGAATATGGAGGAGCTGTGTTCAGGAGGAGCTTGAAGAAATCTTCAAAAAGTATCTGAAAGGCTCTATTCCTTAAGCTGGGTTCTGGGTGCTAGGTACTTGTTTTTTCATTTTTTAAGCCAGGCATTTAACAAATTTAAACATTATAGATGTCATTTTCTGTGTGAAAATAGTTCATAATTTAAAAAATAAAGCAAGAGTCTCTTGCCTACTCCATGATGCTATATTTCCAAAATGCCAAAGAAAGCAATCATTATTTCCCCACCTTTGCACTATATAAATTGATTCTATTTTGTTATTTCTTCCTTTGAGCATCACTAAGATCCTTTTACAGGAAAGCAGTTTATTTCTCATTTATTTAGATTTTGGTGCTTGACATTTATCATTTTATCTCCAATTTTAAGTCTTTAAAATTTGGCAAAAAAATACCAATTTCATGTTTAGATATGGAAAATCAAATGTGCAGCTAAGTAAATAAAAGGTAAATCATTACTGTCAAATACCATTACAGACATCTTTATTTACCAAAGAAAAACCGTTTTTGTTATTAGGCTTTAAAAACCCTTCAGAACACTGATATAAGGCAATCTATAAAGAATGCTTTGAACTTTCAATTGATCTTTTTCTATAGAGATGAACTGGAAATAATTTTTATTATAAGTGCATGAAATTTAAGGTTAGGAGAAGCAATGTGTAGTAAAGGAAAACAATAGAATCAGACAAATCAATAAAAAAGATAAATCAATAAAGAAAGTAACACAACAAGCATTTCACAGAAAAGGAAATGTGAATGTTCAATAAACATATAAAAAAATCCCAATACCAAAAGCAAAGTTTATGTGGATAACATTCCATTTATTTCCCTAAGTATTCTCCTGTGCTCTTCATGGCTGGCTTCGTGTTTGGTATTCCTGCCCAAACATTTTGATCTACTAAGTAAGAAAGAATTTGAGTCCACCTTCTTGAAGGATGTAACCTTCCACAAATGCCACTTCTAATTTACCAATAATTATAATTTTGAGCTGACACAGGGAGAAGAGCAAAGACAAGGACCATTTAGGGAAAAGGCTTATTTTTCTGCACCACTGAAAAGTGCCCAAAGTGACATAAAGTGTGGCAAAGATTGAAGTTGCCTGAGCTCTAGGAACAAAGTTACTTCCACTAAGCATCTCGTCTCCCTCTTATTTCTCATTGTGGTTCTCAGTTCAGCATACCTAATTCTTTTCAATATGAAAACCTCTTATTTCAAAATAAGAAATTTAGTTCAGAAATGGCAGATTTGTTCAAAGTTTAAATTTCCTTATATGCATAAGGCAGCTTCTAGGATTAGTTCATTAAAATATTTGTGTGGCATGGACTTGCACTGCAGAAGCTCTGAATTTTAAGTCAAGTTTTAGAGATATGTAGCACTCTTTCTGCAGAGAAAATTTATGTTTTTCTTTCAAGAATCAGGGAGGATTATCTTTCCACCATTTTCTTTAGAAGCACAGCACTTGGGGATGTACAGGGACTTTGGAGGGTTGTGCTATTATCACGTTTGGTCTTTACTCTTCATATCAGTTATGGTTCCTTAGTTGCAAGCAAATAAAATAAACTCTGATAAGGCTAAGCAAAGTAGGAATTTGTCGGAAGGCTATGGAATAGTTCAGAGAACTGAACAGAAGTGTAAAGATCTAAACACTAAAAATACCTGCCGTCACTCTGAAAACTCAGATAGCAGACACGGATGGTTTTTATAGGGCACTACTGTTGGATGAGTAAGCTTGAACTTCTTTTAATATGTGAATCTTTGTGCTTAAAATTCAAGTTCCAGGAAGAAAACATCTGGCCTCCTGCCCACCCTTGGCCAGAAGTTCAGGGGGTCCTTGCTTTATTGTTCCACTAAATTTATATTCAAAGAAAAATCAGGGTCTTATAACTAAAATAAGAAGGAATCAATGCTGGGATAGCAATTAACAAACTACAAACAAACAAAACAAAGTTTTAAAATACCTTATTGCCACAGCGCTGTCATTGCAAGGACACATTGCCTACCAGAGCTCTCAGGAAGCATATGCTTTCCTGCTGCTCTCCCGCTTTTAAAATGACATCATTTCTGTGGACATCCAAATTGCAATATTAAAAATGGGTGTTAGCAACTTCTCAATTAAAATAAGTAGAAAAGAAGGCAAATGTAGAAATACTGTGATCAGTCTGGCAAGCATTAGTGAATATAGCAATCTGGACTACTGGGATTCTTAGAATTGAATGAATGAGTCTACAATTTGTTCTCCATTAAATGAATGTTTATGTCAAGAGAATGGCTATTTCACTATAGTTTATTATGTTCCACTATTCCCTCAAATTAATAAGAAGTTCTTTTGCCTCTGTTCAGCAAAAAATCCACGCAAATAATTTGGTGGACTCAGGTAAAGAATGTGTCCGAGGAGCCAATGAAGTGAAATTAACAGCAGGTTAGGGAACTGAGGTATGTATGTTGTTATTTAAATGAGTGGCTTCTTCAGATTTCTCATCTGGTAGCAGAGACCTAAATGGCAGAGCTTCCAATAACAAGACAGTGTTACCACTCTATCTGGGACTTGGACTAATAAACCTTTCCCCCAGGAGAAATCGGGAATGCATGTTGCCTATTTGCAGTTTAGTGGCTCTATTTGATGGTATCATTATCTTCTAAATTATGGCCACTTTTATTCATTAAATTGCTCCCTAATGTTTATTGTCCAATCAAATATGGATGAGATTAAAACCAAATTGATTTTCATTTTAGTTTGTGGGAGACCTTATCAACATTTTTTCTGGGAAGTTTCTTAAAGAAATAATGAACTGTTCTTGAGTTTGAGTTTTAACAGTACAGTCTCAAAAACCCACAGATAAGACAGGTGGATCTCATCATATGGATGTTTAGCTTATGCGAATTCAACTAGAGCAAGAGAATGCAAAAAGGAAGAAAAGAGGAAAAGAGAGAGAGAGGAAGAAGAAAACTTCACTGTTGGAAAAAAGATTGACTTCATTGGACTTATTGAAAGAAGAGATCTTCATGTCCAATTTACCTAGAGGTATGAAAGTTTTGCTTCATGCACTGGCTTTAAATATCAAAATATTTTACAAACAAAGATCAAATTTTGTGGATCTCATTAAGTTGAAAGAATTGGAAGATACCTTTGTAGTGTTTTCAAGATGTGATCCCCTGATACCTCTATCAAAATCACCTGCTGGTGCTTGGTAAAAAGTCAGATTCATTAGCCCACTGCAGGCTACTGAAGTTTTTGAAGATGAGGCTCAGGAATCTTCATTTTACTAAGTGTCCCTGGGGATTGTGACATACTTAAATTGAAGAAGCATGTCCACTTAGAAATACAAAATACCTTCTTTTTATTAGAAGGCATGAGGAACAGAATGGCGACATGACTTGCCCGGAAGTAGCACAGCGTGTTAATGGAGATTCATGTGTTTAGTGATTCCAAAACTTGTGCTTTTTGCCTGCACACTATTTTTAAACTTCAGGCATCACCTATAAATAATAATAGTCATATTTGTTATATACTGTTTAATTACTGTAATAACTAATGAAATAATTGAGCTTAAATGTGGTTTTTAGTGGGTACAGGAGAAGGCAATAAGGGTGGACAAAAATGAAATAATGGAAGAACAGTCAACATACAGTTAACACAGGGGTGATATAATCTGTATTTCCCTGTTGTAGACTTAACCTACTCACTTATCCTAACATATTCCATAGATTTCCTATCTTTACTTTTCTTCAAGCTAGTAAATATGTTGCAAAAATTCAAACAATGAAGAAATATATAATATGGGAAATATTTTCCATAATTCTACTACTAATATCAAGATTTGCATTGAAGAAGTTGTCTACATAATGTCCATTCTCCTTTCTTCCTTAATAACAGTTCCATGAATTGTAGAGGTGGGGAAGAGAAGTAGTGTGACATGCATCAAACCAAACTAAACTGCAGTCCTCATCCTCTCCTGGAAAAAAAAATGACTAATGAAATGTAAGCATGAAATCATTTGGTAGAGATTCCAGGAAATTTTTGTAAAGGAATCAACATGGAAATATACCCTGTTTGTCCTTCTTCCTTTTCCCTCCTTCCTACCTATAAGGGGACATGCATCTACTTAATTTTGGTTGAGACAACCTTGACAATGAAAGCCACGTGTTAATGATTGTGGAATAGTAAGATGGAAGGGTCTAGGATGAGAATATTGTGGATCATATATGCCAGTCTTGGTCCTTCCAGCTCTTCTGAATTTTCATGGTAAAAGAAAATAAAACTATAGCTTGCTCAAGCAACTATTATTTCAGATCTGTTTTAGGAAGCAAACTCACATGACACTCTGAACAGTTTGCTTTATGTTCTTGGTCTCCTTTCCATGAAACTGTCTCAAGCCCCTGGGAAGATAGTGGGAAGGCCAAAGTACATAGGGAAAAATTGAGAGTTAATGTGGTAAAGAAATGAATAAGACCAAGAAAGACAGAACAAGGACAAAAGTGATGAGAGCTATGAAGCATTTTGAGACTACCTCCTTGGAGTTTTACTTTCATTTATACAATAAGTAAATGGGCATATATTTTTTGTGTTTGTCAGCCAAGTACCTGTTTTTCCATCTATTTGTAGATGTAGCCTGATTTTGAAGGGCAACCACTCTTTCAGTATCCTCAGTTCCTAAGGTTTGGATGAGACCGACTTCACCTGTTGGCATCATGGATAGGCCAATAACCCAGGCTTGGTCAAACAACATATTTCATCTCCTTCCACAATGACTGCAAGAATCAGCAGTGTGACACAAGCCAATAGGATATGATCTTAGTAAAGTGTAGAGCTGAGAAGCTCGTGTTTTACTAGCTGTGAGAAGCATGGAAGCTTGGAGCTGCCTGTAAACAACTCAGAGGAGAACTTGCCTGAAGATGATGACAGCATAATAAAGCAGAGTTGAGAGGTGGAGAGGAACAGATTTTTGATGATGTTATTTAATATTTTAAACAAGTTCTCTGACTGATTTTGTACAAATGGTCCAAGGATCCACTTTGCAAGACATTATTTCATATTTTAACCTTACAAAAGAAGCTAGCTAGAGGAATATGCTAAAAGAATCAGAGACCTGTTTTCTTAATGTTGCCTGTTAATATTCTTGTTTCTTTTGTAGATTAAACTCATATTTCCATTGCTTTAGTTTTATCAAGCTTGGATTCTCCACTTGCTTGATCACATCAGCCCAGGTGTTGATAAACCTCATCTGTCTTCTCATTCCACCTGTGGGGAAGGGTCAAAGCTGGTAAGACTGGGCCCCAGTGCTAGTGATTGAGTATGAAAGGCTGAATATTCACTGTTTCTTAGTATCTGTCACCCTACAAGGCTTTCGTTCCTAGAAAACACAGAAAAAGCTTTACCACATTCATAGAAGCCTCAAATTCCAAAATACTATCCAACAATCCCCCAAAGTACTATAGTCAATGTTCAACTAACATGCAAAAACAATCTCTTTTCCTCTAGCTGATGATTCTGCAGCAATAATTTCTGAAAAACTATACCTCGGTGGGCCGTTCTGCTCTGCCTCTTTAGCTATGGAGTCTACAGTATTATTTTGTTAGCACCAAAATATGCCTTCATATCATAATCATTGCTGGAATAAATGGGATAACAGAGACTATCTATTGAGTAAGACATTGCTAGGCCCAAGAGAGTTATAAAACAAGTCCATAAAACAATGAATTAAAGGCTGAAAACCATAAAACATTTTGTACCAGAAATATGACAACCTGTAAAATACAACTTTAGGTCTTTCTGCGATCAAAGTTCTAATAGCAGTTCTTATTATTATTTCAGTTTCTTAAATAGAAGTATGTTGTTCAGGTCGATTCAAAAGAAAACCTTTTGTCTTGTAGGGGAATGTCACAATCTGTGCTTTCTGTGGAACAGCATAAAGCTTGTATCCTACTTTGTGCCCCTCATTTTAAGGGCACATCACTTAAGATATTTTAAGTTTTAGGAGCATATATTGTGCTAATTTAGTAGCATACCGACTGAGCAGGCTGGTAAAATATTAGGGACCAAAAATTAAGAAATGTGAATTCAGAAAAGTTAAGAAACTCAATGTTACCTGTGAAAATAGTATTTGCTGTTACCTACTGCCAGATATTTCAGAATAAGCTTAATATTTCTACATAAAACTATCGGAAGCTATTAGAATGTATTCTGTTAGAAAGAGCAACATGGTAAGTTCCACGAATGAGTAAATTCACATGCAGATAGTCTTCTTTTTTTCTACTTTGTTTCTCTTTTAGTTCAAGAAAAACACTAAATACAAGATAGATCCTGAACTAAGCCTCTACTTCCGTTCTGTTGATCCAATCAATCAATTGTCCGATCATGCAGCAAATGCTCGAGGCTCTGCTTTAGAAGGCATTGGAATCCACCCAAATGCGTGTTATGAATGTATACTATCAGACCTCTCTCTGAGCATCTATCTCAGTAAATAAAGGACAAGACATAAAATGCCCAATTTTCCTGGGTTTTCCAGGTACTTCTGATTTAGGAGGACTTAAAAATAACACTCAGGAAAATACTGCTTCCTATGTGGTATGCATATTATCATGTCAATTCTAACGTCAAATGTGCTGAAATTATCAAAATGCTTAAAATGCCTGCAGGGCTGGATGTAGCAAGCAAACAACCAACATACAAAATAAAAGGAGGCACTCACTAATTCTCAGCACCCTCCACCCCCCACTCTTGTGAAAGCTGAGAGTATTATGTCACCTTAGATCCGAAATACCTATGGATTCAGCCAACCTAACATTTTTGTTAAAGTCTTAAACCCCCATCCCCATCTTATCCTCAGAGGGGCCTGTATTCCATCATAACTTTGGCTTTCCGCGTTCTCGGAGAGAACTAATACCGTTCAGAGGCTCGTTACATAGATTGACATTGAGCAACTTTCACTCCCCAATACCAGATTTACTTTCAGATCATCAGTGAGTTAATGGAACAAACCGCAGAGATCTTGCCAAAATCTGAGAAACTGTCCTCTGACCTTGCAAGTGGTTTTAAGTGTAATCTCATTTAAATAGCTCAAAAGCTTTTAGATAAATAAGACTTGGCAGATAAATGATATTGGGGGAGGTTAAAAACAGACACTGCGTGAAAAAGTCAAGTCAAGTGATTAATTTTTTTTCTCGTAGAAGTTAGTCATATTGATTTGTATGTTCTAAAGATGTTACTGTTCACACTAGTATTTACATATCTGTTAAAATGTTTGGATTTATCTAACATGTTCTTTTTAAAAATTTTTAATTTTTAATTCTTATGGGTATGTAATAGTTACATATATTTATGGGGTACATGTGATGTTTTTATACAGGCATATAATATAAATTAATCAAGCCGGGGTAATTGGGGTATCCTAACACACGTTCGTCTTTATGGTATATTAGTACTGGATGTTTGTAAAACTTCACAGCGAGGTGTCCTGTAAGCAGAGGATCCCTGGATATGACCACATGGAAGAGTGACATTTTCCTCCTACGACTGACACTGCAGTTGTTAATTGCCAAGTACATTAGAATCTGTGTGAACCCTCACATTTGGAAGCTGCTTGTTTTGACTCTTACCCTTTTTACCTTTTTCACCCTTCTTCAGTTCAGAAAAGGTTAAAGATCTAAACCTTGACAAAAGACAGCCAGCCTTAGTTTGCTCTGTAGTATGTTCTAAACTTAAATATTTTTGTTATAATAAGCTAGTTGGGAAGAGACTTAGACTCTTAAATCTCTGATGCTAAGACTTTTCTTAACTCTGTTTCTGTGGATATTTGCTTTTCAGCATTTCAATTCTTGCATAGCTTATCTCAGCATTCCATGTAATTAGAATCACATAAATTCTAACTGTTCAATCATCTTTTCTCTCCTGTATTTAATATGCTAACAGCCTGGGAAATGGAGGTGGGCTCCCTGTGTCCTTGCTTCAAGTCTAAAGGAAGTTAAATATAAAAACTCAGGAAGTGTTTAAACACACCTCCATTCCAATGCGATCCTCAGTTAGTACATTTCCCTTAAGGTAGGCAGAGAAATGTGAATACAACTTTTTTTAACCTATCCGATTTCAACTTAACACTTCATCTTAAAATTTTCCTTTTTCCCCATCAACTGAGTGTCCTAGATTACAGAACAATGTAGAAAAAATAAAATACTTGGCTGAACCATTTGCTATCTTTTGATATTTCATATCATAAGCTACTAGTCTCACCAGAAATGAATGTCTGTTGACTCAAATATTCAAATGTGTGAAAGGGGGCATGAAGTCGGACTAATTAAATTAGATTGAAGGCATATACAGGGAAATTGAGATTTGGAAAACATCTGGACTTTGGAATACTGCTACAAACATGTCTGTTTTCAGAGGATCTTTCATAGGTATGATGAAAAAAACTTTGGTTGTGATTTTTATTATTTTCAAGTTCAGCAAATGAGTAGAATTCATTTTCCTATTGTCATGGTTTGAATGTCTGTGTCCCTCCAAAATTTGTATGTGGGAACTTAACTCCCAAGGTGATGGTACTAAGAGGTGGGGTTCTTGGAAGGTGATTAGGCCATGAGGGCTCCACTGTCATGGATGGAATCAGTGCCCTTATACAATGGCTTGAGGGGGCAAGTTTGTCCTTTTGCCCTTGTGCCATGTGAGGACACATAGAAGGCACCATCCATGAGAAACAGTTCTTACCAGACACTGAATCTGCTGGTGGCTCTATCTTGGATTTCCTAGCCTCTAGAACTACGAGAAATAAGTCTCTATTATATATAAATTACCCTGTCTATGGTATTTTGTTATAGCAGCAGGAATGAACTAAGACACTGCTCCAACTGAAAGCTGGGAATTTGGCTCTAAAATATATAGCCCAGTTGTATACATTTGTGAACTTGATCATTTATAGAATCTTTGGAAATACAGGTAAATAGAGAAGCTTGAGTTTATCAAATCCTGATTATGGATGGCATAGTCCCTATTTTCCTTACATTTCAGAATTTTCGGCAATCAGTTGAGACACTGTCCCCATAGAGCTACTGTTAAGAAGCAGGTCATTTTCCAATGAGGCATTGAATGTTAACACACATTAGTTCTTTATACTTTATACTTTTAGCAAAGACCTCATTTTAATAGAGCATAGGTAAAAAGTCTCAACATTTGAGAACTGCTAGACAGGGGCAAAAAACCATTTGCTATCCAGGGGGATCCTGGGTGACTTCAGCACAACGCAGAATAAGGGCATTTAGCCCAGGGAGGTGAAGGAGAGCTGCCTCCGATCTTGCCTATTTTAGTTTGTCTTAGGGCTTCCCACACATCGTTTTCAGTCAGTGACTCATCAAATTTCATTCTGCTAAATGTGGTGCTATTTTTGTCTATCTTAAGATGTTCAACAAGCATTTTCTGTTAGTGAATATATTTCCGGTGAGCCAGAGGTTCTTGAGCATATTTGGATGGATGTCCTTGGCACTTGGTGACACCAATAGCCTCTTTTTTAACAATTTTATTAGGGGCATAAAATACCTAAGGTTAAAGCAAACCTATTATGTTTACATACAATTCTCAAAATATAATATAAAAAACTTGTAACATAGTAATATATATACTTCTCTAACACATTTAGTAGTAGAATCTATTACTACCTAATTATTACTGTAATTTTGAAGTAGTGGTGAACATAACTAAAATTTTGAACTATTGGCACAACTTTAATGTAAAATAAAAATATATGTGATTTCTCTTGGTGAGAGCCACGGATTCTAACAGTGGTGGAGTTTGTTGCCTACATTCCTAGTTAAAGGGAAGGCTAAATCCATCACAGGTTAGTGGGATAAAAAGGGTATACTTTTATTCATTCCAGTTCTTAGACCTCCTGAATTTTATGCAGGGTCTCTTCGGTGATTTGTGTTCCCCAGGTTAAAAATTTGTGCTCCGTAGATTATGATAAATAAGACATAACCAGGTTTTTTTAAATGTCAAACATTGATTTGATATATTTCTCATGACATAAGTTATAACAACTGAAAAACTATCTTTGAGATGATACTTGTCTGCATAAATTGGGACCAGATTTTATTCTTTTTGCTTTTAACGCCATTTCTTTATGAAACACAGTGTTCCCTTGGCATGCTCACCACAGTTAAACCCATTTAATAAGGTCTCCGTGGTGGTGTTTGCTGTGACATTGCTGGGAAAGGGTGTCTATTTATTAAAATAACGTCATTACACTAAAATCTAAATAAAGGGATATGAGGTGTCAAAAATAACAAATTCCTATGGTATTTTTTAAAAAAACAGTAGATTGATCAATAGTATTTTGCTGTAAGATATTGTTAATCTCTCTCAGTCAGAACTCAACCAGCAAGCCATTACAAGTTGATCACAGGACAAAAATTGGCACTGAGTTCCCTTGGCTTCATCTGGAGCATGCTTTACGGCTCATTTCATGAGTAATGAAAATAATGATGATAATAACTATGAGAGTACTGTCCAAAGTAGAGAAAGAAACATAAGATCATAACTGTTTCTAGCACTGTGTTTAAAACTTTTGGAATTTGAGTTTTTATAGTGAAATAAAGCCATCTTTAATAGCAAACTAGGTATACCATGCAAAATATCTAAGTCATGTTTTATTTTTATATTCTTAAAAGTTGCATTTCCAAGGAACACAGTGGGAGAAAATCAGATCTGGTCTATAATTCCAGACCAGAGTTCCTGACTCAAATGTTGAGAAGGACCAAGTGGGAAACATACAGGCTTATAATGGGCCAGGTGTAAAATAGAACAGGGTTTGTAAGGTGACCACAGTCACAAAGAGTGAAGTGTAAGTGAGAAGGTAGCTGTGTAGCCATTAAGAATTTCACACAGTCTGCTTGTTAGGAAGATTGTCATGCCTGGATTCATGACCTTTCAGATCTTACACGGGTATAAACCAATGACCTTGGTACTTTGCTTTCTTAGCTGACGGATTTTTGGAAAGAGGTGTCAGGAACCAAATACACTGTTCATGGTTTGACAAAGTGAATGGAGATAGGAAAACATACTTTCTTTTAAAAAAGCAGGATTGTTTTTCCATCCTCATTCTACTAGTCTGTCCACTCCCACCTCATCACAGTACTCTAGCAATGTTGACCAAATTGATGTTTCTTTTCTTTTTTTTTTAAAGTGTACAATTAAATGATTTTTAGTGAATTTACCAAGATGTACAGTTAATCACAAAGATCAGTTTTAGAGGAATTCCTTCCCTTTTGGGTAAATTCTTACTACCATACTTCTACCTTGATTTATTATTTAGCAACAGGCTTTCATGCAATTATTTACTCTTTGATTTTCAGCGGTCCCCAACCTTTCTGGTTCCAGGGATTGTTTTCATAGAAGACAAATTTTCCATGGACTGAGGAGGGGGTTTCAAGATGATTCAAGTGCATTACATTTATTGTGCACTTTATTTCTCTTATTATTTCATTGTAATATATAATGAATAATTATACAACTCATCATAGGTTGGGGACACTTGCATCACTTATCCAATGTTCATAGTAATACTACAAAGCAAACAAAAAATAACCATATATTTAGCCTTGAGGCTATAGGGTTTTGTTGGTTTGAGCTGGGCCTGGCTGACACGGCTAAGCTTGTTGATCTCAGCTGGACTCGCTTATGCCTCTGCAGTCAATGAGGATCAGCAGGACACGTACGTAATTCCAAAAGCCAGAACAGGAAATCATGGCCACTGACCTCCCTGAACCCGGGGGCCTCGTTTCCTGCCTCCCAAATCCTGGCTGCAGCCGGAGGTAGCTGTCCCTTTCACCCAGAGTTCAGCCTTGGAGGCGAGTCAAGAACCAAGCTGAACCCTCTTCTGGCTGCAGGCGGCACCCTTTGCTTGCACAGGGAGAGGGGTGTGGGGGAATTGCTGCAGATTCCAATCAAGAGGATCAGCTTGGTGGCTCTGCTCATTGTGGCTGGTTCACTCACATGTTTGTTTGAGGGTCAGCTGTCTGTAGGGTGGCTTTATCTGAGATAACTTGTGCAATTTGGCTGTGTTGCTCATATCTCCTTCAGCAGACAAGCCTGAGTGTGTTCTTCACATTGTACAGATGCGCCTCGACTTACAATGAGTGGGGTTACGTCCTGGTAAACCCGTTGTAAGTCAAAAATATCATGTCAAAAATACATTTAATACCCTGACAAACCCATCATAAAGTAAAAAAAAAATTATTAAATTGAACCATCTAAGCCAGAAACTGTCCGTATTGGCAGAGAGCAAGGGACAAACATTAGCACTTTTTAAAACCTGTTGTTGAGTCATGTTGCTGATATTTCATTAACTAAAGCTGGTCACAAAACCAGCCACGTTCAAGAGTAAGGAAATAAAGGTAAATCACACTCACAATGAGATATCACTTCATACACATTAGGATGGCTATCACATTAGAAAAACAAAACAAAGTGGAAGGAAATCTGAAAATAACAAGTGTTGGCAAGGATGTGGAGAAATTGGAACACTTGTGCATTGCTGGTGGGAATGTGAAATGGTGGAGCTTCTGTGGAAAATGCTATGATGATTCCTCAAAACTTTACATATAGAATTGCCATATGATCCAGAGATTCCAGTTCTATTAATAGGTATAGACCCAAAAGAGTTGGAAGCTGTGACTCAAACAGATATTTTTACACTGTTGGGCAATAGCATCATTATTCACAAAAGTCAAAAGGTGGCGGCAACACAAGTGTCTATTGACAGATGAATGCATAAGTAAAATGTGGTCCACACACATACACACAGGTGCACACACATGTATGCACACAATGGGATATTTTTCAGTCTTAAAAAGAAGGGAATCTTGACACATGCTACAGAACATGGTTGAACCTTGATAACATTATTATGCTGGGAAAAAGCCAATCACAAAAGGGCACGTATTTTGTGATTCTGCTTTATTATGTTTCTAGAGTAGTTAATTTCATAGGAAGTAGAATGGTGGTTGCCAAGGACTGGGATGGTTTCAGAGGTTAGAACAAAGACTTAATGTTTAATGGATACGGGATTTTAGTTGGGGAATATGAAAAAGTTCTGAATTTGGATGGTGGTGATAGTTGCACAGTACGCATGTACTTTATACCACAGAATCGTACACTTAAAATGGTTAAAATGATACATTTTTATTTTACCACAATAAAAATATACATAAAAAAGAGTAAAGGAGTAGATTCAACCTCATTAGCAATTAGTAGCGTACTGCTACTTGAGGCAAAGAATTGGGGATATTTATGCAATCAGTTTACCATGATGGGAATCTTTAAAGGCAGTGATATTGTTTATCAAAGCACTATTAATCATTATAAAATTAAATTTTCCTTATAATGACTTTGACATTTATACAAGATTCTTTACAAATAAAGAGGTGTTATGTCAGTGACAGCATGCCATTCTGTATGTAATGGGAGTTTGAATTTGGGGTCTAAGTTTAAAAATACCAGTGATAAAACACACACCCCTCTCACCACAAATATACTAGTTACAATGACAAATTCGAGTTTTGGGAACAATTCAAACCCTGTTTATTAGGTTTTTCTTATAAGGCACATAATAAACTAAAGAATTAAAGTCATTTGTATCAAATAGATACCAGTAAGATAGCTGGGAAAATAAGGTGCTGAACACCTTATTTAATAAATTCACTTACCTTTCAGCTGTTATATAAAGATAGAAATCTAGAGTTGCTGCCATAGCATTATTTGTTATATGTCGTTGTGATTTGAGCTTACAAAGTATTTAAATATTAATTAAAATTCTCAGCTGTTTTTCATAACTTCATAATCTGTGCTATTTCTAATTTTCTGGGTAATGCTTATGATACTCATAACTAAAGCATCTGTCCAATATTTGCACAAAAGCATTATTAAATATTTCTAACTCATTAAAATGCCTGTGCATGTTGTTTTTGAAATATTAGCTAATAATTCCATTCATAAGGGGAATTGACATGAGTTCTAATTTCATTTAAAGAAAACTTCACAATACTTAGTGTATTTTAAAAGTCGTCACAGTACAAATAATATCAGTAGTAGTACTGATATTAGTTATAGTAATAGTAATCATTTTTGGTGTTTTGATTATTAATTTTGGGGGGAGAAAATTATGAGAGTTAAGTAAGATGGAAGCCATTCCTAATAATGTGAAATATATATTGAATTGTTTTAAAATTTATTATTTTGTTCTTGTAGCTTCTTTAGGCAGATAAAATGGATATTATGCCCGTGTCATACCATAGATGACAAAATGAAAGATACAGGTTAAATGACTTTTTCAAGGTCACCAAGTTGGTCAGTGTTGGAAGCAGAATATGATACCAAAACTAACACCTCCTAGAACTGTGCTGTACAATATAGCAGCCACTAGCCACAGGAGGCTATTGAACACTTAAAATGGGCACATTCTGAGTTGAGATGCACTGTGAGACCAAGAGACACACTGGATTTCAAAGACAGTTTTAGAAAAGGAATAAAAAATATCTCATTGATAATTATATATTGATTGCATGTTGAAATAAGATTTTGTATTTTTTGAGTTAAATAAAAAATTAATTTCGCTTTAATTTTTTTTAATGTGGCCACTAGAAAACTTAAAATTTTATATATGGCTCTCATTATATTTCTCATGGACAGTAATATCCTAGAACTTTATCTTTTCTACTGCTTTGGGCTAAGTACCTGAGCCTGGAGTCTGAATTATGTGTCTAAGTTCCTATGGTATGATTCACAGTTTGAAAATAAGTTAGTGTATGACATGATTATTTTTATATCACTACGGTCATTATTACTGGGTATTGTTCAATGAGTTCATAAATTGTTATAATGAAATAGTTAAAATATATTGTCTATAAAGTAATACATTCTAATGAAGTGTTCCTTGCTATTTTTTAATCACAGATTTATTAAGTTCTTGAGATTATGGCTTTTGGCATCTTCAGTTTTAATCCTCATCTTTCATATTCAAAGTCTATATATTTAGTAGTATTTAGAGTTAAAAATAATCTTGCCTGATAAGAACAAAAAATTGTTATTCCCTGACAATTTTTTTCTCACATTCTTAGCTCAGAGCAGTAGAGAATAAATGAAGTTTAGATAGCAATTTCCGTGAGAAATGAGAGCCATACACAAAATTTTAAATTTTCTTGGAGCCACATTAAAAGAGTAAAAACTAATGAAATTAATGTAATCATATTATTTTATTTAATCCAATACATCTAAAGCAACCAGAATAGTGACCTTTCAAGTGAATCTATTTATATCTCCTCACTTCTTACAACCTGCCCTTGCTTTTCTATTGTTCTTATGGTAACTCAAATTCTTACCATGGTAAAATTCTTACTGTAAGTTATACAACTGCTCCTTCTTGCTAAATCTCTCTCCCCACTCTCTTCCCACTACCGTGTTACACGGTCTTCTGTCACCTCTTTCCACACTCTAGCATCCTCTTACTAACCCAAAGGCTCTGTGCTTCCTCCTTGTGGGACACTGTTGTCTGTCTAGTTAATTCCTGTTACTTCTCCAGATTTCAGCGCAAGATTATCATTTCCTTATGGACTATTTCCTTGACTCTTAAATGGAGGTTGGTTATTTTTTATAATAAGCATTCACAACAACCCATTTCTTTACTTTGGATAAGTAATTTGAATTTAGAATGATATATTCATTAACATGATTATTTGATGCATATTTATATTCACCAGTAGACGCTAAGATTCAAGAGAGCAGTCTTCATGTCTACTTTCGTTCAGTACCATGTTCCCAGTACAGTGACTGACACATGGTGGGTACTCAATAAATATTAGTTTAATGAAGAAATAAACCAATGTATAAATAGTGAACAAACTAGATGGGCATTCTTTGATGTGTGAATAATGCTCTATTTAAAATAGGATTATTGATATTTAATTTAAATGAATCTCTTGACATTTTTATGGCTCTTTTATCTTTCTTATTGGTTTTGCAAAGTAATTCAGTTCCCAACTAAAAGTCAGATTCACTATGATAACGTATTTCTGAATATTCGAACATTATCAATAATATTGTTTAACATATACCATAATTATGTACTTGGTTCACACACTATCCCTAAGAGAGAAAACTTAATATTCCTACTTTTGGTATGAATAAGTAAGGTGGCTTTGTTCCAACTTAAGGGGAAATTATATAAAAATAAAATAGACTAGAAAATGGTGTCTGTGTTTAGTGTGTCGGGTATGTGTGTGAGTGTGTGGAAAGAGAGAGCAGGAGAGAGAGAGAGAAAGAGAGAGACCAAGTTTACATTCTGAAATACAGCTGAAAAACGAGAACTGATATCTACATGTTGACTTAGTGGCCCACAGAGATCCCTTATTAAAGGAACATTAAATTAGTAAGTAATTCTAAAGTAAGAATGTGGAAGAACACTATCTTTTAAAAGATTTTTACAGAAAGTTAAAATGCTTAAAATTATTTAGGCTAAATTTTCTAGTTGATAATAAAATATGCTTAACTAGCTAATGGTTTTCAAAATGTGTTGCCTGGCCCGGTAGCACCTACATCACCCAGAAACTTGTTAAACACACAAATTCTTGATTCCCCACCCAAACCTACAGAATCAAAAATTCTCAGAGTGTGGCCCAGGAATTAGTGTTTTAACAAGCATTTTTGTGTTTGAGAACTGAAATAGACTATTATATTTAAGGAACATTCTCACCAGTAACTTTAAAAATACTTGGTGAACAGCAAAACATTATTGAATCATCCTATGACAAAGGGAAAATTATCTTAGAAGACTCCTTTAAAAACTAAAAACATACCTGATTTTTTATTTAAAAAATCCTCTATAAAATTTCTATTTC
This sequence comes from Lepilemur ruficaudatus, assembly GCA_963574885.1. Classification (NCBI taxonomy): domain Eukaryota; kingdom Metazoa; phylum Chordata; class Mammalia; order Primates; family Lepilemuridae; genus Lepilemur; species Lepilemur ruficaudatus. The sequence goes on along the minus strand of CAUYRT010092547.1, from coordinate 21,556 downwards.
AGGTGCCAAATTCTCGAATATTTACACAAGAATAAAGATCCCCAAATCTAGGAAACATCTGGAACATTTGTAATTAGTATATGTCAGAAAATTGGCTCTCTCTTAAAAAAAAAAAAAGCCCAGATTTTTTCCGTTTGCTGATTTCTGTGGTGTATGTTTTCTCCAAATGGCCAATTTTAAGCTACCACTAGAGTCATGATTTTACTAAAAGTAGGATTGGGAAGAGATGTTCACAATAGGTGATCCATTTTCCTTCTTCTCCCCTCCCCTCCCCTCCCCTTTCTTTCTTTCTTTCCTTCCTTCCCTCCTTCCTTCCTTCCTTTTTCTTTCTTTCTTCTTTTTCTTTCTTTCCTCTCTTTAGAAAGGTCTATTTTGTCCAATCCACTGACATTATAAAAAATTACTTTTTACTGTATATTCTTTTCTGCCTTGTTAAAAATATGTCAAACAGATTCTTCACATTGAGCATTATTATATACAAATGATATTTTGGTTTTTTAAATGGGCTTTCATTTACTCAATTACATTACACTTTATTATAAATTATGTGCTGAATTCTCAGCAATTTGTACGCATAAAAGAGTCCTTTATGATGGAATGTATTTGGAACACGCATGATCCAAGTTAGATTTTAGATAGATATTCCAACTATATATTTTGCTTAGGGACCCTTTTGGTAACTAGAGTCAATCCTCAATAATTTCATACTATAACAAAAACAAAAAGTTTTGGGTAATTATGAATTAACATTTTCGTTGTTCAAAATATCATTGAATACAATTATAATTGAAAATGGTGCCAGTGAGTAAAAGCAAACATTGAAAATGAGAGCATTTTTGTTTTTTCTTAGTTGGTAAAAAACAAATCTGGTGTGTTGTTATTGGTGATGAGGACTCTTTAAACAAATCTGGCTGGTTATTATTTCTAGTCTGGGTTGCTGTCCTGGTTTTCAAAATATTTCAATGCTTCCTTGGGTTATTTTGCTCTTTTCTTCTTTTAAAATTTCATACTCCTACCACATTAGTGATAATATAAATCTGTTTTAAATATGCTACTTTTATGATCCAAAAGCTTCAATATCTCCCACTGCCTACAACATAAAGCCCAACACTTTAGCGGGTACTCCTCCCTTTGATTATTTGGCCCTCCCCACCCTTTTATCATAATTTTCTAATGCTGTTCCACTTGAACAAAGATGTCACTTTGACATGAAGTGCCATCTCCGCAATACCATGCTCTTCCTGACACCTGCAATATAATTTCTCTGCCTATAATATTCCTTCTTTTTCTCATAACTGAAGGTACTATGTAGACTTTATATCCTAGTGTGCATTTCATGTTCTTTCCAAAATTTTGTCATTCTTTCTACTATTGTAGATGAGGAGTGGGGTAGAATGATTGGAATTACTGCCAGGATTTGAACATTTAGCAGTTATGTTACCTTGTGCACATTATCCGGTTACTCTCAGTGTACCCTTATCTGTAATGTGGGGTTAATAATAATTGTTTTATAGAGTTGCATTGTTAAGGATTAAGTAAGAAAAGACCTATAAAGCATTAAGCAAAGTACTGACTTTGTTTTTTTTTTTTCACTTAAACTCAAAAGATACGTCTAACCACTTGTTTGGAACTAAGATGCTTTCTTATATTATATTATACTTTTGTATACATTTTATAGTAGTCTAATATATTTTTAGAACCTTGGCCACAAGGATCGTGCTTTCTGCCTTCTCTGTAGCATATGCCTTGCCTTGAGAATAGTAGGTGCTAATTCACAATTGCAAAGATGTGGAAACAACCCAAGTGTCCATCAATACATGAGTGGATTAATAAAATGTGGTGTATGTATACCATGGAGTACTATTCAACTATAAGAAACAATGGTGATCTAGCACCTCTTGTATTTTCCTGGATAGAGCTGGAACCCATTAGACTAAGTGAAGTATCCCAAGAATGGAAAAATAAGCACCACATGTACTCACCAGCAAATTGGTATTAACTGATCAACACCTAAGTGAACATATAGGAATAACATTTATCGGGCATCGGGCAGATGGGAGGGGGGAGGAGGGGATGGGTATATACATATATAATGAGTGTGATGCTCACCATCTGCGGGATGGACACGCTTGAAGCTCTGACTCCGGGGAATAGGGGGGAAGAGGGGAAAGGCAACACACGTAACCTAAACATTTGTACCCCCATAATATGCTGAAATTAAAAAAAAGAAAATAGTAGATGCTGAAAAAATAGCCAATGAATGAATGAATGGAAGAGGACAAGAAACACTGAGTTGACCATTGGGAAAACAGGGCTGTCTCAACTCCATTAACATCTGGTTGTGTCATATCAGCTATTTAACTTCTTTGAGCTTCACTGTCCTCATTCCAAACAGAGATAGAACTACTAGGTAATCGCTATGGCCTTTTTCAACACTAGGATTGAAAACCCTAATTTTCTGACATATGGTTTAAGCCCACTAATATAAATATAGACCATTTGTTATTATTTATTAATGTCTCTATTGCAAACTTATTGTTTTTATTCTATTTTGTTTTTAAACTCTCAGATGCTCAGAAATGAGATGATTAATACTTCTCAATTCATGACACACAATTATCCTTGATCTGTGGGAGAGTTTTCTTTTTAAAAATTGTGTTATATGATTTTCCCTTCAATTTATAAGCCCTACATGGATTAAAGATTTAAATGTAAAAATGAAGTTATACAACGAATAGAGGAAAATATAAGAAAATGCATTTGTGACCTGGGGGAGAATTTATTTTTGACTCACAAAAGCAAAGCCATAAAGGGAAACACGATGGATTTAACTAAATTGCTATTTTATATGTTACTTTTTCCCCCAAGCTATGTAAAAATAATTAGATTTAACATGTCCAAAACTACCCTGAATTCTTTTATTTGATTGTACATACACACAAAAGAAAATAACAAAATGAAATTTTCCTTGGCACTTCTTTCATTTTGCACCTCCGACATTCAATACTTCAAAAGGTTCTGTTGTTTCTGCCATCAAAGATATCTCTTTGCCTTTCTGTTTCTAACCATTTCCTCTGCTAATACTCTAGTGGAGGACGCTATCACCTCTCTTTTCGATTATTGCAGTAACCTCTTAATCGATTTTTCTCTCATTTCTGCATGATCTTTGAATTAAGCTCACCACTCATGAGCTTATTTATTTAGCATAAACTAGTTTAAAATGTGTTCAGCTTGCAATCAGCATAGTCTTATAGCAAAAGAATCACTTTTAAAAACATTTTTAAGAGTTGAAATGAATTTTATAATGAGTGTATCTTATCTAATCCATTCACTTCATAGAAAATTTCTCTTTCCTAGATTTCTTTGAGTTGCTAAAAAGTGGTCATATAAGATCTAAGTTTCTTCACACTAAGTGTTTTTATTTTTCTCTCTTAACAGCAAACTGTGTTTTTCTTTTCCCCCTTTCTTGCCAAGGACCAGTATTATTCAATTTGCAACTTTGTATAGTATCAGCCCAGTTTGTGTAATTCTTTATAGTTTTAGTGGACTCTGGACCAAAAATAAAAAAGCACTCATCATATGTTTTACAGTAAATTAGCTCATGGTTTCAGCTCCTCATTGTATCTGTGAATCAGATCATTAAGCAACCAAATTAATTGGATTATCAAATGTAGCATAATTTCTCCTGACCTATACTTTTTTTTTTTTAGAATTATTCTACCATCAAATGTTATCATTAGGAAGAAAACAAAAGAGTATAGACAAATAGTGGTTAAACTGCTTTCAAAATGTAGAATAGCTGCACATTTGGAAATATATAGGAAATTTACTTTCCATTTTCCACTCCAATGTGTATGGTAGAAAACAGTAATTTACCCTATACTACCCCAAAGCATTATCAAGAAGAGACTACAGCACATGCGGTATTTCTGTAGAATTGCCATCTACTTGGAAATACAACGAGTAGTATTTTAGATGTCTGCAGCTGTTGGAAGATGCCATTTTTTGCCTCATCTCATATACATTGCTTTTAGGTAGTTTGTTTGGTCAAAGAGAAGATTCATTGATTTTCCTTTATGAATGAATGCAGGTGGCAAACTCTCCCACTAAAAAAATCTGAAGGAATTAGTGTTTTTTTCTTTAGGTGGATTAGAAATTTCTTTACATTATTTAGAATTCTTTAATTATTATGATAGGTTTTTTTTTTTTTTTTTAAAGAAAGCAACCTCAGCGTCTACCAATCTTTTCTTGATTCAGTTTAGATTGGCATTATTTAGTATAGGTCTATAATTTAGATCATTCATTTTGCTTCTATAATATGATACTTAATTTTAACTTTAATTTTTCCAAATATGTTTTACATTCTATTTTCAATTAATCATATGTTATTCAGATCAGGTGTCATGTTCATGTTAGACAACACCTGTAGGAAAACACACTGGACCTATTGTCAGAAATCCCAGTTTCACGTATCAATTCTGACATTGTCCATATGAATTTGGACAAATTGCGATCTCCCCTGGGTCTCAGTTTTCCAGTGAGCTACCTTACTGTATTATTATGTGGGTAAGTGAAATGTAGCAAGGCACCCTTTGCAAGCTATAGAGAACTACAGAGATATAAGGTGCTCCCTGTTGTAGCTTCCTCAACACAGTGAAGAAAACAAACACACAAAAAAGAGCTTAGGTATTGATCAAATAAGCATAGGATTTTTCAAGGCTTGACAAAAATAAAAAAGAATTGATTCTGTTCCAAAGGATTCACTGAGTTCCAAAAGTACTCAAAGGCATTATTTAAACTAATTAATTTTCCCTATCATGTGGCCATAGAGCATTGACAAGAAGAACAGAATGTGGTAAGTTTTCAGGGTATTAAATTTTCTTCAGAGAACTCCAACATCTGTCTCCAAAAATCTCTCTAGGTTGTTGTGAAGAATTCATATAAATAACAGGTAACAGTTACTTTTTTCTTTTCATACAGAAATGATATCTTAAAGTGATACATATGTGTGGTAAAAATGAGCCATAACACTATAGATATAATGTCCTAAATTTTATACAAATAAAAATTATTTAGCTATTTCTTCTGGGGAAGAGAACTAATTAGAAGGAAGTAATTTTTTCGGGACATTTACTCAAAGGCACATGCCATACCCATTTAAATACTTATTTATCTTCCTGATTTAAGAAATTGAGCCAAAATAATTTCCTTCCAAAGCTCAAAGGGACATTTGCTAACTACATTTAGAGCTCTATAATAAGAAAGTAGGTAAGTAATAACTGAAAAACAGCAACAACAAAAAAGAAGGTAAGATGTATTACTTTTCTATTTCAGTGAACAATAGCCATGTTAATCATTGAAAATAAATGGAACTTATTCCCACTCCGGAAACTAACTCATCTTAGAAGCTAGGTAGGGCACATAGAAATAATATAGTCAGAAATTTGGCCTCATATACTTTTCCCATGATGCTTTTACAGTCTATGTATCCCATTTGTCAGCTATTGTTGTGACTATGCTCTGAGACCTTATATAGACTAAAGCATATAATCCAAGGAAGAACTGTGAAAAGAAGTCATCAAATGACTTTTATGCAGAATCAAATTTATTTTTAAAAAAACACAGTAAGAATATAACATATGCTTTCTTACAAAGATGAAATATTTTCTAGTACTTTCAACAGGTTTTCAAATTATATAAAATAATCAACATTTCTAATTAATGTCATATTATGGAATATTTAAATAGCGCATGCAAAATATAACCTTTCCTAAATTATGAGTCAGTATCGCTTGACAGATTACTCAGTCAAAACATGATTTGATTCTATGCCAGCTGGTGCTCAGAACCTGAAACTAAATAATTAGAGTCTGCCTTATCTCACTAAGTCACGGGGAAGGTTCATTATGCATCCAGCAACAAACGTATGGACCAGTGGTCATGCATCAAAAAGAGCTGAGATTGTGTTTAGACCTTCAGAAAGTTTAGTCATCTGTTTCTAGAGTTTTAGCACCACTAACAGTACAGTCTCCTGATAGTCGTGGGGGAAGAGGACTGAAAAATTCAATTAGAGCTATAGTTATTTTTCAGGGAATTTCATTTCTATATTATCCAGCAAATTTACTGGAGGATGAACTAAAATCTATCAGACTTGTAATTAGGTGATATTCAAGCTTGCTTGAGGATCTTGCCACTAGTATAGAGTTGGCTTGTTGGCAACTTTGTTACTTCGTAGCCAAAGGATCTGCCCTATATCTTATCCAATTATTTTCCCTTCTCCAGCAATGTCTGCTAATTTTCTCTTTGTTAGAATGTCCTTATAATATTGAGCAAAAGAAAAGTAAAGACAGTTCACTTTACTGACAGCCCTGAAGAGGGGAAGACTTTGCTTGTGAATATGTAAGTTATTGATATAAATGAGTTTTCAGGCATGTATTTGTTTTATTTCTTTCTATTTCTTATATATACAAAGGTAACATTTCTAACAAAACCATGTTTCTAAGGTCAATAAGGATTAGCGTCAATTCTTATTCATTAGATCATTCAATAGTTTGTTCAGTCAGTAAATATTTATTTGGCAATAACTATGCACTTTTCTATGTACTGGGGATAAAAGATGTACATAAAAACTTGATACAATCCCTGCACTCATGTGTGAGTCTAATGGGGAAGCAGGCCTTAAAAAAACATATATAACACAAAAAGTATACTCTACACAGTTGCACATATGAAGAAGGTATATGTTTGTAACTTGTATAGTTCTGGGGATAAACTTTTTTCAGATTTGATATTGGTCAGGAAAGACTTACACGAAGAGATGTGTTGAGATGTAAACAATAACCTCTGAAATGGAATTCACACACTAACTCTATTTCTCCTCTGAACTATGTCCTACACTGTGGCCAGCATGATCTTATGCCATGAGTAAACTATGACTAGGCTTGTCTCCTGGTTGATTCTCTTCAATGGCTTCATAGCTTTTCAAAGATATAGAACAAAATCCTTGCTAAGAATGGTTAGGAACTGCAATGCCTGCATCTCTCTGTCCTTGGCAGCCCATTTCTTCTATATTGCCTACATTCTCAGACATACTCTCTCCAGGTGGGGACAAAGGCAGTCCCTGAGAAGCTCTCTGGAAATCTCTATTTATGCCATTTTAACAGTTATCAATCTCAGTTCTCAAAATTACATGGAGTAGAGGAGAGAAAGCTGCCAAAAGAAAGAGATGAGCAGTAAATAACATGCATTCTCTCTAGCTATGTAACTAAAATTACTCTGCTTATAGTGTTTTCAACTGTCAACTAATGCTCGCTATATTTAAAACTATATTTAAACAAGTATGCAAAGTAATTTGCTACAGTAAGTTCCCACATAGTGAGATAATCTTAAAATCTCATGGGGATTTAGGAATGAGGTTGAAAGTTTATGAGGAAAATTTTTTTTATATTCTATATTCTAGTTCTAGGAATGAATGAACTTAAATGTTGATATTCTGAGCTCATTTAGTAATATTAAATACAGTCAACATTATTAATTACCTACTATATTCTACGCACTTTGTTAGCTTGAGTTTCTTTCCATTATTTCCTTCTTTCTGTTTATCCTGCTCTTTGATTTCTGATGGTATCTATGGAGAATTTCAAGCTTTCCAAGATATCATGCAGAACATTGCTTTTAAAAGCACGTGAGTTTTTGTCTATCGACAATGGGATATTGCAGCATAAAAGGTCTATTAGGCAAATCCTTTTAAGGGGCTACTTCTCTTCTTGTCTTATATGCTCTGTTTAGTTCTTTCATTAGTGTCCAGGAGGAAAAATAAGGTCAAAATCATATCTTGAATATCAAGATTATAACACGTGTAGCAGGTTGGACATAGGAAAGTGTAAGTAATTTGAAGGCTGTGAAAGTTTCAGCTACCCATTTGGAATGATAAATTATGTGCATGTATAGGGCCATTGATGTATATTCTGGACAAAGTATAAAGTTGGTTTCAAGCTGGAAGGGTTAAGAATCAAGTGCTATTAATCCTATAACATCGATAGGTACTTTGGGATTATTTATAATAGTAGGTAGGTATGTTCCCTATTAGAGTAGATAGATAAATTCCCTATAAAATTTTCACTGAGAAATTTAGGACTCATTCAGTTACTCACTGCTAAATTATATATGGCTTATATTAAGTTGACAATCATGTTAATTTTTGTTTTATTTTGTTGTGTTTTGTTTTAGATGCATAAATCTGTGATTTTCAGCAAAATTATATCACTTTTCATGTCTTTATTATACTTACATTTATTTCTTTATATGATATTTCAAAATGCTGAAATTGGCCTCCCAACAGTTGAAATTCTATCATAAAACATGGAGATCCTGAGTAACAATGATTATTAAAATCAACATTAACATAATACCGTGGTTAAGAATCAGCATAAAGTAATACACAGGTTTTCCCTGTTTTCAGTAACTTAAAGGTTTAAATTGAGGTCTTACTGAAAGTCTAATTTCCTTATGAAGAGAAATTTTGAATATAGAAAATTCCCCTAATTCCCTTCTCTCAATCAAGTTCCATCTTGTGACACTTTTCTGTTAGTTTACAGCAATGCCTCTATTATTTACACTCATTGAGTGTAAGCTGTTAACATCCTAAATGTTTTTATATGCATCGTTTAACTTTTACAATAACTTCCTGAGATAAGTACAATCATGATTTGTAGGTGAGGTATATGAATCTATATTCCACAGTAGAACAGTTTATCCCAGAATGGAACTGGGATTCCAAACTTTTTCTCTCTGACCAGACTCCACACTCTTAATATTAAGTTACGAATCAGAGGTCAACCTAGTTGAGGTGGCCCAGAGCAGCTTCTAGATAATTATGTTAAAATAACGGCTATTTATTGGAATTTTGTTTGGTTTTTCAGTCTTTTTCACTAAACTGTCAAGTATATAAAATTACCCATAATGCATTGTATAATACTATTACTTGTCACTTTAAATATAGATAAAATTTGCAAAGCCCAGCTTAGATTGCACCATAATGTCCGTGTGTATTTGGAATTATATTGGAAAATGTGACTAAAGAGGTTCTTTATAATGGCCCTGCTGAATGTATTTCCAGAATGGAGAAATTAGTCAGGTGTTTGAGAAATGAAAAGATTCTGAAGTTGTTTTTTTTTTTACCAGTTTTCAAACTCATTGACCTTCTTGGAGTTTGCAATGAGATCTGAATATAACTTCCTGTAAGATTAAGATGATTTTTTTTGATCTATATCAGAGTTTCTCAACCTTAGCACTGTTGACATTTTGAGCAGATAATTATTTGCTGTGGGAGGCTGACGTGTGCATTATAGGATGCTTTGCAGCAGCCCTGCTCTCTACCCACTAGATGCCAATCGCAGCCCCCAGCTGTGAGAAAAATATCTCCAGGCATTGCCAATGACCCTTGACCCCTAGTTGAGAACCACTGATCTATATGTATACACTTGCCAGATATGCCAATTTTCCCTATTTTATAGAATGCAAATAAATGCCCAGTCTTTCTGCGTAATGAGTATTCTGATTTCATTGTTAAAGGGGAACTTCTAAGTAACTGCTATTTTGTGCCTGTAATTACTTTTAGACATATTAATCGCATTATTCTCTCAAGTCAATTACCATCTAAAATGTTCACAAGGCCTGTCTGAGTGTTTAAAGGTCCCATTCAAAGTGAAATGGCAAATCTTTTTAACTGAGAACTCATAAAGAAAATATTCTAGAAGAATAACATTTTTTTCTATTGTATCTGCCACTCCCTACAATCTTACAGATGCTTGTATTGAACCAGGGTTGCTAGATTAAAAATCTCATCATTCAGGGTAATTTTTTTTCTTGTCTTGCCATTGGACCTTTGTTGGAGTTATTCTGGACCACTCTTCCAGGTTTCCTAACTTCAGGTCTCAAAAGATCAAGTTTTCAGGTATGACTTCTTTCCCTCCTACAGGCTTGCATTTTCTCAGGCATATTAGCCTTCTTATTCTGAGAAATCAACTTGGAATATCAAGGAGTGAAGCAGATTTGCCAAGGCACTCAAAAATATGCTAATTGGTGCCCACTTCCTCACACTGGCATAACTAAATGAGGCATCCAAATAATGCTTTACAGAGCCAAAATTATCTTCAAGGTGACTCTACATCCATTGCCATATTATAAAGTAGATGCCAACATCCCTCTACAAAAGGCAACTGATCTTTTAAGCTAAATGGTGAGGAGTTCATGGTATCAGCTTTTATACCAGATAGTGATGCAATCTCCTTGCAAGGACAACTTGCTTTTCTGATGAATTACAAAAGTTCAGTGGCTACAGATGGGGAAGAGAACAGGGAAGAAAGCCTCACAGGTATAGTTGTCCTTGTTTGAGAATGTCATTTAAGAAGTCCATTCTGGTTCATGCCAGATGCTTCCTAGTTGCCTTTGTAGAAGACAGATCTACTAGTTTGTGTTTGGTGGTACAAAGAGCTATTTTTGTTTTGAGTGCAATTGCCTCCATTTAGAAGTGCTTAAAATGAGCACATGCTCTTTCTGGAAAGCTATTCCACTTTCATTTTATTAAATGATTTATTGGATGGCTCCCAAAATGATTACCTAGAAATGTCAGGCAAAGGTTAATTCAATACCATGGGGCAGAGTGGTGTGAGACTTGTGTGGCATGAGGCTGATTAGAGCATTTGCCTTAGGAAAGAAAAGAGAATAATTTAGTGTAACACCATGGCTACCTGACATTATTTTTCAATTTGCCTGTTAATAAATAAATACATTTCTGAGTGTCTTTTCCATCTCACAAAAAGTGGGAATATTTTTGAAAGAATGGCCATACTTCACTGTTTGGCAGCAAGTATTGGAATAATTTATGAATATTCTTTATATATGCTGAAACACCATCTCCAAATGAAGTTATACTATGGAAGAAATAAGTGGAATGATATGGAGGGGGGCAAGGTAAAGCACTTTTTTGCAGATATATTACTAAATATAGTTTTTGAGTGTATGGAGGCTCTGAATGAGAAAACGTGAGCTTGATTCCTGGTTCTGTAATCTATCTACTAAATAAATGTCATTGGCCAAATTCTTCAACCTCTTAAGCTTTAGTTTCTTCATCTGTAACACGAATAATGCAGAACACAGTTCATTTTACACAATTATGCTCAGTCTACATATTCCTTTACTGAAGAAATATTCATTAAGCACCAACTATGTGCCAGGAATGGTTTTAAGTTCTGGTAATAAAAGAGTGAGCCAAAACGAAATCATTCCGCTTCCATGGAATCTGTGAGTTGGGGAGTTTGTAAGCTTGGTTGGGAAGACAGCTATGAATTCAATAGTCATGTAAATATATATAAAATTTTAACTGTGTTAAGTGCTATGAAATAAAGGAATACAGTGTTTTAACTCTGAATTATATTCTGCATCTGAGAGAGCAGGAAACTTCTTTGAAAATCTGACAGTAGAGCTAGATCTCAAAAATTAATAGATGTTAACTAAGTACTGTTTTCCAAACATTTGTGTGCCCCCAAATTCATATGTCAAAATCTATTCATCATTGTGATGGTATTGGTAGGTGGGACATTTGGGAGGTGATTAGATCATAAGGGTGGAGCCCCCATGAATGGGATTAGTGCCCTTATAAAAGAGGCTCCACAGAGCTGCCTCGCCCCTTTCACCATGTGATGACACAGCACAAAGCACCATCTATGAGCCAGAAATTGGGTCCTCAACAGACTGAATCTGCCAGTGTCTTGATCTTAAACTTCCCAGCTTCTGGAACTGTGAGCAATAAATTTCTGTTGCTTATAAGCTACCTAGTATTTTGTGATAGCAGCCCAAGTAAGGGCAGATGCTAAGAGAAGGAAGGGAGAGAGAGCAAAGAGGTTTTTTCACATGGAGAGTAGAATTAGCAAAGGTCCTGTATCAGGAGGGATCAGGGAGCATCTTAGGATCGAAGTGAAGGCCAGGGCAACTGGTCCCTCAGGAATGAGTGGGAACAGTGATGTATGGTGTGGCAAGAGGTGCTAGCAGAGGTTCAATCATGCAGGGTCTTTTTAGATCATATTATGGATTCTGTTTTATTTTTAGTTGATATTTTTGAGGAGTCACTGAAGGACGGTAAGAATAATAGGGCGGTGTTGGTGGTGACATTGGCTTGTTTGCATTTTGAACTCTGGTTATAACACGAAGAAGACAGAAGGGGCAGGAATGGACCCTGAGATACCTTAGTGAGGCAGCTGCTGCTATAATCTAGGTGAGGGCTAATGGCACCTTGGGTTAGTAAGATAGTGTTAGAGAGGGCAAGACATTAATGGCATTGAGAAGGTAAAATTGATGTATGTTAGCTCTTGTTATTGTTGTTGTCATTGTTGTGATTCTCTTGCTGCACAGTTAGACTATTGACATTTTTCCTTTTGAATTGGAACCAATTCCTTCTCCGTGCTTAATGGAAAAACTTGATGCCAATGGGAAACCCCTTCTCCAGATATTTATTTTTTAATAACCATCACCTTTAAGGAATAAAGGAAAAGTTGAGACCCTCTGGTAGCCCCTGAGAGGTCCAATAGCAGATCTCAAATTGCACCTAGAACTTCAGTCTGCTTGTAGATTCCAGGCATTCCAACAGAAACAGTGGGCCTCTGCCAGGGAGACCCAGGGGCAGCCTATCAGTCTACCTAATCATCTGTTCTCCTAAACTTGGCCTGTTTTAGATCGAGGTTTCCCATTATTTTTGGTGATGAGAGATGAATTTTAAATTTCTTATTTTCTCCTATGTTACTTGAAGATTAAAAAAAAAAAATGAATCCCACAGCATCTGCAATCTGGCGAGTGGGGGCAATGGCTATGTCTCTGTTCTTGGATACCTGACTCCTTTTAATCCTCATTTTCAGTCCCAACAGTTAGTGTGTGAACTTGAACTCATCTCTTTTTCCTGATTGTACTCAAGGTTTTGCCCTAGAAAGATGATACAAGTACCTATGTACTCAAAAGGATATTTTGAGGTTAAAACAGTATATTCATTTCTATAAATATCTGCATGCCAAATATTCATTTATTCTACAAATATTTATTAAGCATAAATTCCTGAAACCATTTAGTAAAGAAAACATACACATGCACAAAACAAAACAGATCTGCTCTTCTGGTGTTTGTATTCTGATTGGGATGGTGTACGGTGGGGTTTAGACTGCAGTATCTCCCTGAGATTCAGGCAGCCAGCCCCTGTCCCAGCCCTTGCCTGTAAGAGGAATGCACTCTGGCCAAGGGGTCTGGATGGCCAAGGGAAGCCACTCACTTGCTCCTCTCTGGAGATCATGATCTACGTAACTGGCACATTGAATTCCCTGCTCAAACAACCTCTAGCCCACACTTCTAGAGGGTGCATAGGCCTATTTTCTGGATCCATTTGCATAAAACACAATATGCCACTGCTGTGCTTCCTTGTTTGTCTGAGGAGTGGCCATGGGCATGGCTGTTTGCCTGTGGTGGGGTATGGAGACTGTAGATGAAATGTGGATGAATGGGCTGGTGTGTCTCATATGTGAACATGAGGCCCATTCTTATAAGAATGTCAAGGGTGGGAAGAAAAAGGGATTTGGCTATGGGTGAGAGTTGGTCCATCTTTCCCTTGCTATTATACTTGGAAACAGAACATTGAAGAGTCAAAAATTCTAAATTTGAATTGGATTCTCATTGCTAATCCATTTTTGTCAAGGTAGAAGGAGGGTGGAACATATTTTATTTAGCAATTTTATCACTTGATTTCTAAACTTCTAACTATTTAAACACATATTGATGAGCCTTAAAAATCTTTAGGCTTGTTAGATTGGTGTCTAATCAATAGGCAAGCACATACTTGAAGGCAATCATTTTAGACAGTGATAAACATATGATTAAAATAAGACAGGGAGATGTGATAGGGACCTCCAGAAATAGCAGCTTCTTTAGATTGGTTGCTGAAGGAAGTCCTTTTTGAACAAGTGACAGAGAAATGCGATGAATGAGAAGGCACTCATCAGAAAAATCTTGGGGTAGGACATTTCTGTCAAAGGAAGAAAGCAGATGCAAAGGCTCTAAAGAGAAGCGCTTGGCACATTCAATAGAAAGAAGCCGGCACAGTTGATGTATAGTGAGCCCAAGTACCTAGAATAAGTTGGAGTTAGATGGGTCTGCGGGGGCCAGATCCTATAGGGCTGTGAAGATGGTGGTTTAGAACATGGATTGATTCCAAGTGCAGTGAAAGCCAAGCAACATTTAGCACAGAAGAGCAGCAGGATCTGATTTACATTTTACAGTGATAAATCTGGCCACTCAGTGGCAAAGGAATGGCAGACATAGGAATGAAAGCAGTAAAGTCACATACAAGGCTATTGCAGTGCTCCAAGGTTAGTGTCGATAATGGCTTGGATTGTGTTCCAGGCACTGTGCTGGGCATTCAGTGTGAAAATACTTTGACTGAAAGTGTATTACGAACTGTTAGATTGAGTTCTAGCAACTAATCGCATATTGAATTCCTTCTGTGACAGCATGATTTAGCCCATCCCTCAGCAAACCATTTTTTCAACAGTCTCCCTCTTTTAGATGAGCCCTCCACCCCGTGATAAAACAGCATCAGAAAATCAAATCAAATTATTTTAAACACTATTTGAAGGTGAAACATAGGAAGGAAACTAAAGTGGAAGCTCAGACTGGATTCTATGATGGCTTGTTAACAACTGATAATGGAAAATGATTAGGAAGGAACAAGAAAGAGTATGAGGAAATAGCACAAATTTATTCTAGTTACATGGCAGATGGAATTAGAACTGAAATATTTGGCTTATTCACAAAACTATGGTGTATCATGTGAGGCCTTTGCATAATGAATGACTAAGCAATGTTTTCAGCTTATGCAACTGAATTATTCAAATGTGTAGGGGAATTTACAAATGCCAGAAAGTTCAGTTTATCTAACAAGTATTTCCTGAAGACTCCCTGTGTGCAGACTGGAACAGGGAAAACAGAGGAAATTCTAGTGCTTGACTTCTTGAAGGCCACAATTTAGTAAAGCCCTTGATTTTTAAAACTTTTTAGCCTGCTTTTTTCTTTTTAGACAATTCACAATTTTTTTTTAATGTGCTCACTTCATCTTATTTAATATTATCTTTTTTTAGATTGCAAGCTTTCAGAAAAAGCAGTCTTTTGCAATTGTAGTAGTCTTTTCTTTAACACAAGCACATTCCCATGGGTGTCTTTAATATTTAGTGAAATTGTTATTCACCTCAAATTCTTTTTCTTGAGAGTACATTGCTCGCTAGGTTATTTTAATGTTCTAATCCTCATGAAATGTAATTAACCTGCCTCTTGGCTTTTCCTTTGTCCAAAGTAGCCAGTTACCACTAAACTAGGTCTTGATTCTGTGACTGAATAGCAAAGCACTTTCTTTGATAAAAGGAATGATGTCTGCCAAGTCGGTGTCATTTAAAAATAACAAAATACATTTTTTTTTGCACAGTGACAGTTCCATTGTACTTACGATATCCTTGTTAGAAGGATAGGATCCTTGTTAGAAGGCTCATCTAAAAGAGGGAGACTGTTGAAAAAATGGTTTGCTGAGGGATGGGCTAAATCATGCTGTCACAAAAGGAATTCAACATGTGATTAGTTGCTAGAGGTTTCCATAGACCTCAATCTAATAGTCCATAATACACTTTCAGTCGAAGTATTTCTGCAATTCTGATTGCTTTGAAATTATTTTTTCCTTGACATTTTTAGACTTCCACAAAAGTTGTATTTCCAAATTGCTTTTGTAAAAGCAAATTCCTGAGGCCCACGTTGTCACTAATAATATTAATGATAATTGAGATATATAATATTAATATATAATACTAAGCAGGTAAAGGTATTTATACACATTATCTTATGTAAGCATAACATAGATTTTGTATACTGCATTTTATAAGACTTACCTTATTTGTTTACTCTGCTCAAAAAAAATCTACACTAGAATGTAAACTCTAGGAAGTCAGGGATTGTACCTACCTGCTTTCCTGTTATACTCCAGTAGCTTGCGTGATGTTCTGTCCATAGGTAATGCTCAATAAATATTTGACTTTCTAAATGCGTTGCACTCAGAGATTAAGTGGCTTGCCCAAGGTCACACAACTAGCATAGAGCTGTATTACTCCAAAGACTGCTCCTAGTGAGCTTTACATATAGTTTCAAGGGAAAGTTCAGAGCCCTGTTGGGATTGGAATTCCTTATGCTATTTAGAGTTAGCTAATAATGGTGGAACTAAAGATATTTACTATACTATATATTATAGTATATACTATAGTATACTTTATATTATCTCATCTGGGAAAATTTTTTATTCTAAGATAATACATAGAATCAGACTCCTATTAAAAATAAATAGCACACTGTGAAGCTTTTTCTTCTTACTGTAGAAGTATTTTCCCGTCACGTTCCAATTTAGTCCTAACGGAAGTTACTGAACAATAAATGTAAAATTCCCCTTTCTCAAATAACCCAGGCAAAGTTAGTAAATTTTTCTTAGGCTGTCTGATTAAAGTCTTCCTGTCCTACACCAACTGAGTTTAGAAGTTGTAAGTTCTCCTTTCCAGGGAAATTACTGATACTGCCATGATTGTTCTAATGATAAAGCTTGGGTGATTTTATATTTCTTGCTGAAGTGAGTTCCAGCTTCTCTTTCAAGCATTTAAGGTGCTTCCTTTTCTAACCCTCTCTTCCAAACATTGATATCCAATTATGGCTTCTAGTCTCACTTCCAGACAATTCTACGGGTACCCTGTAATGCAAGGAGACTGGAGGGCTGGCTCTACCCTTAGCATACGTGGGGTGCTCCTCCTTTGTGCAGGTATTAATATTACCACCACAATGCCTGCCTTCCTGCATCTCTGCTTACAAGAAGCCTGCTATCTCCCTTTGGAGACAGAGGTAAGCTCTCCTTTTACATCTTGTGTCTTCCTCATGGCTCTCTCCTGTAGGATACACTCCCTCATGGTGTAGATCTTTATGACAAAGCCTGACTTAAAAAAAATTTAAATAGATTTAGGGGGTACAGGTAGTGTTTTGTTACATGGCTGTATTGCATAGTGGAGAAATCTAGGCTTTTAATATCCCTGTCAACTGAATAGTGTACATTATACCCAACAGGTAATTTTGCATCCTGCACCCCGCTCCCTGGTTCTGAGTCTCCAGTGCCCATAAGTCACTCTGTATGACTGTGCATACCCATTGCTTAGCTCCCACTTACAAGTGAGAACATGTAGTATTTGGTTTTTGTTCCTGGGGTACTTAGAATGATGGTCTCCAGTTCCATTCAAGTTGTTGCAAAAGACATTATTTCACTCTTTACAATGCTGAGTAGTGTGTGGTATATATAAAGCACATCCGAGGGCCCTAAGCAAGTTCACAGCGAACAGAATGGTGTGCAGCAGAAGGGTTCTGTTCCCTGGCTTCTCTTCTCCCCTTGCTTTTTCTGTGAGACTACACTCTATTTTGTAGGATCAGGATCCTGAATATCCATTAAGAAGGCTTTAGATTTTTTGGATTGGAGCATCTACATGAATAGCAACAATTCTCCCTCTTCTAATATTGAACACCCCTTTATTCTGCCCTAGCAAAGACCTTCCTCCATGAAAGGGTCAGGAGGAAGAAAAAAATGAGTCCCTTTAGTATAAACCCTATGGTTATTTTTATAATATGTGGTACGGTATTGGTACGATCCATTACCTTCCCCCTCCAAACATACCAATCCTTCTTTTCATTAAATAATTTGCTCATTCAGAGTCCATCTTGGGTAGGCACCACGGAATTCCTTTCTTTCTTTGAAAGTTGTCCCTTTTTATCAATTCCCTGGTTCTTTAGTCCTTTTTCACCTCCTTGGAGGGTCCCACTATTCCATACTGGAGAGGTACCTCCTGAATTCTAAAACCCATGTGTTCTGGGAAAGAAGTTTAAGCTCTTGGTATTCTTTGGGATGAAACATTGAGAATAAACTTTTTGCTTTGCATGATAAAGAGTTTTCCACAAGATAAATTCGATGAAGGATCTAGAATGTAAGGGCCATAAAAATACACATACCCCATGAGCAGGACCTGGGGTCAGCTCATGATAGGAGTCCTGGGCCTTAGTAAGTGCTCAAGAAATATTGAGCAAATATTGTTTAACATATGTTTTCCCCTCTGCTCTGTTTTTTTTTTTTTTTTTATACCAATACTTAATGAGGGGAGAGAATGTAGGGTGATGTGAAGCAAAAAGTCTGGGAGAGGGAAGGAAATTCTCCTGCTGCAAATAAAAATGAGAGGACCTGAACTTTTAAAGTCTCTTCAGTGTTGCCAAACTGCTACTTGTGTTAGGACCTCTCTTATTATTTCTTCAAGTCGAGAATAAGGCATTAGACCTGTCACAGTATCATTTTGAAAGGCCTTGTGTTTTCAGTACAAGGAAGTCAAAGCTTGTCTCCTGTTTGTTTAGGGTAAATTCAATAGCAAAATATAGACAGCACTACAGGGACTTACCTGTGGGTATTTAACATCTCAGTAACAACCCTTGGTTACATTTTCATTGAGAAAACCTTCAATAAATTTTCTTCCCTCTGGTAATGGGGTTCATGCCACGTTTTTCTTTGGGTTTCTTGAAACCATAGTTGAAACAGTTTGCAAAAGTAAAACATTTCCATCACGTTTGGCATTATATGATTTAGGTTTTTCAATTCAAATTTAATTTGCTTGCCTGGGAACGTTCAAACTGTTCTCAGCACGTGTAGAGAGAAGCAGGAGTTTGGCTTTCATCACTAGAAGCTAAAATCAACCACTCCATCTAACTTCCCATCTAGATCTTCAAACAGCTTTTGCCAATTTTCCTAATAAATTTACCTATTTATTACTTTGTCTTGAGTCTATTACATAATCAGGTTGCAGCTAAAATATTTTTTTCAAGAAGTAATGGCTGATCACGTTCCTTTCTTGCCTCTTTTGAATGTTGTCTGTCCCATCCTGTGATTTTGCTATATTTTGGGCTTGAACTTGAGATAATTTCTGTCTGTATCTTATCTTCCTTATGTTTCAAGCTACTTAAGTACAGGGAATAATTATTTTATATTTTTTAAATTTCTCCAATGTGTAGATATAATTTAGGGCCCATTAAATATTTTTTTCAGAGCTTAAATTAGGTAACTCAGCACATCAAAGGAAGCAGGGCTAGGTGTTAGAAAAGGTGGCATGAGGAGTCTCAGTCTTCGTCCTGAAACTCTACATTTACCAGGGTTAGAGACCTGATCCTATCAGTGCAGGGGCTCTGATTAAAAACATGCTCCTTTTGTAAACTCAGAACTTCTGCCTTGTCCCAAAGCTAGTGGGGGTTGTAAAATATTGCTTAGCCTGTTCTTGTCTGAAGGGCACAAAATCTGTGTGTGTGTGTGTGTGTGTGTGTGTGTGTGTGTGTGTGTGTGTGTGTTGTGTTGGACAATGAGCAACACCTGTGTCCAGGGCAGGAGTTGGGCTCACAGCTGGCCATAACCATTAGCTGGCTCCTCACAAACAGGCTGTAAATAACCCTAGAACTCTACCCAAACCTGGCATTTAGATTACATTTTACATTCTTATCATATCCCACAATGATTTCTATTATTTGGTCCTTATTTTGCACTGCACAAATGTCTTGGATCAGTTTCCCTCTTATATCCTACACCCAAGAAAGATTGGCTTTCCTTCCATTCCTGAGGCACAATAAGTTATTTTCCACTCTGGGTCTTCCCATGGGCCCCTTTCCAGGACTGCTGCCCAATCTCTGCTCCCCATTCTCTTTGTGTTTTTTCTGGCTAACTCCTCTGGGTCTTTTAGATCTCAGATCGAATGTTATTCCTTTGGGAAGATGTCCTTGCCACCCCAATACGAATGATATAAATTTGGTTCTACCAATTATTCCCATTTATAGCTTTTCCTTTCTTTTTCATTCTTATAGTTTATAAAATGGTGCCAATTCCTTTTAGACAGAAATGTTTCACTAAGGGCAAGAACTGAGGCTTATTGCTATATTCTTGACAATGCTCTGCAAGAGGCCTGGTACATCGTAAATCTCAGGAAATATTTTTTGAATGAATGAACTGCCAAGGAAGACTAAGGGAAATGTGGATCCTAAACTATGTAGGCCAACAGAAGGGGTTGTTTTCTCTTGGTATAAGATTTAAATGATGTATCTAAAAGAAATTAATGCAGGGAGTTCTCTCTTCTCTGTAAACATTCATGTCTGCTCTTTACAGAGAATAGGTGGTTCAGGACTGTTTTAAAAATGACAAATATGTCTCCAGGTTTTTCAGTGCTGCTTGTTCAGTTTGCTAGGATGTTATTCCTACCACTGCTACCTCCCTTTTTCCTCACTCTTCATGGACCCCAACTTTTAATTTGACAATTTCTATCTGTCTTCAGATTACAGTCCAAATCTGTGCCCTCAGAGAGATTTTCTCTGATTTTATAAATGAAGCTCAACCTTTTGCTATATACTGTTAAAGTACCCTGCTCACCTCTTGTCATAGAATTCTTCACATTTCATTCGCTCAGTATTCAGCAAGTACTCAGTGCAACAAAATACTGACTCAACGGACTTGGAGTATCCCAAGCCTGCACATTCCAAAAAAAAAGGAGTGGCCCTTGACTGGCTCAGGTGAGATAGCATTAAGATATCCTGCCTGATAAGAGTATCTTTATATACCTGGGGCTTTGGGCCACACAGATGCAACGTGATTTATGGTGGGGCCTTGGCAATGTTGTTATCAGTTTGGCTTTGGAAGGGGCTGAAGAGTCATTTGGGTGTCCCATGCCTATGTGATTAACTACAAATAAAAGCCCTGCGTGACAGGGCTCAGGTATGTTTCTCCGGTTGGCAATACTTCAGGTGTGTTGTCACTCATCATTGCTGGGAGGATTAAGTGCTTTCTGTAGGACTCCATTGGGAGAAGACAACTGGAAGCTTGTGCCTGGTCTCTCTAGGACTCTGCTTTATGTGCCCTTTTCTTTGCTTATTAATCTGTATCTTTTTGTTGTAATAAACCGTAACCATGAGTATAACAGCTTTACTGAATTCCCTGGGATACTTCTAGTAAGTCATTGAACCTGAGGGTGGCGTGGGGACTTCAACATAAACTCTTACATTTCCAAGATGCCAGGGACAGGATATACCATGATGAGTGAAGCAGACAGGAGCCCTTTCTTCAGAGGGCATGTCAGCTGGGGAGGGAGGAGCCAAGTTACAAACAAGTAAGCAGTAAACAGAAACATAAATACAGGTAAAAGTAGTCCCATAAGCAAAACAGCACTGTGTAAGTAGGAGAATCTGCGTTTCTTGCGAGACCATAAACTCTATGAGAGGAACTGTGTCCTTCTGATTTATTTTTATTTTTTTTTCTTTTTTATTGGGGGAAAACTACAAAGCATTTACAGTATAATGTTTACAGTCACAATTTATAGTGAGCTGATTTCCCAAAATATATTACCACTCAAGTTGACTTATCTTGTTACATTTAAAAATCTAC
>CAUYRT010092542.1:0-27260 GCA_963574885.1 Lepilemur ruficaudatus | reverse complement strand
AAACATAGGGTTATTTGGTGTGTTTTAGTCAGGTTAGGCTGCTGTCACAAAGTACCATAGACTGGGTGCCTTATAAAGAACTGAAATTTGTTTCTCACTATTCTGGAGGCTGGAAGCCCTAGGTCAGGGTGCCAGCATGGTCGGGTTCTGGTAAGGATTCTCTTCTAACTGCAAATTGCCAACTTTTTATTATATCCTTATACGGTAGAAAGGGAGCAAGAGGTCCTTGGCCTGTTCTTCTTTTTTTTTTTTTTTGAGACAGAGTCTCATTTTGTTGCCCAGGCTAGAGTGCTGTGGCGTCAGCCTAGCTCACAGCAACTTCAAACTGCTGGGCTCAAGTGATCCTTCTGCCTCAGCCTCCCAAGTAGCTGGGACTACAGGCATGCACCATCATGCCCGGCTGATTTTTTCTATATATTTTTAGTTGGCCAATTAATTTCTTTGTATTTTTAGTAGAGACGGTCTCGCTCTTGCTCAGGCTGGTTTCAAACTCCTGACCTTGAGCGATCCGCCCACCTTGGCCTCCCAGAGTGCTAGGATTACAGGCGTGAGCCACCGCACCCGGCCCCCTGGCATGTTCTTATAAGGGCACCAATACCATTTATGAGAGCTCCACCCTCATGACCTAATTACCTCCCAAAGGCCCCACTTCCAAATACCATCTCATTAGGGATTAGATTTCAACTTATGAATTTTGTGGGGATACAAATCAGTGTTTATAATATTCTAAATAATGGGCTAATTGTTTTTGGAAGGAGGCACACAGGACAAAAAAAAATACAGATCTTGATATTGTGCTCATGGGAAGTTACAGCTATCACACAAGATAGGTTAGAGGAATATTAAGTGCTAAGCAATGCAATGTTGACCACATGGTCAATAAAAATTTCAGAGAAGTGGAAGACATGTAGATTGGGATCAGCTTCTGGAGAAGATGGGTTGTTAAACTGGGTCTCAAATTTCCAGATGTGAAAAATTGGAAGAGGTAAAAGATGAAGACAGCTGAAAGAAGAAAGTATGCATTTTCGAAATGTGAAATATCATAAGATAAGGCACAAGTAATACGGACAGAAGACATTTGTATTTCTCCTTCAATTGATATTCACAATGTTACATAGAACTACTACATTACGCTAGTCATATGTGGCTATTTAAATTTAATTAAAATGAAATAAAATTAAAAATTCAGTCTCTCAGTTGCACTAGCCACATTTCAAGTGATCAATTACCACATGTGGTTAGTGGTTATTTGTACTGAACAATGCAAATATAAACACATCCATGATTGCAAAAAAAGTTCTATTGTAAGTGCTATAGTAAGCACTGTTGAGCACTTAACCTATAAAAAGCTCTCACGATCCTATTTAATCTTCACGGCACCCTTGTGAAGTATATACTTACAGATAAGAAAACCGACGTTTCTAGAACTTAAATACAACTACGTACAAAGTCACATAGTAGTAGAGCTGTGATCTGAAATTTCATCTGAGTCTAAAAACTGGTGCTTGAAGCCATGGAATTAAGGTTGCTATGCAGGGAAAAATGAGTCATTTCCCAGAGACAATGACAGCCCAGCTTGATTTTTTCATGGCAGGCAAAATCCAGAAGATTCTCAAGTAAGAGAACAAAACCACAAAAGTGGTATTTCAGGATAATTAAGTAATTGTATGTGTCAGGGTAGGCTAGCCCCCATGATGTCTTTGGATAACTAGAAGAAAAAGTCTCCCTCTCTGGGAAGGATGTAACTCATTACTCAGTTAACAGAGCATGAAAGAGATTCCAGCCCCATCTCACCCTCTAACTTTGGGTACTCTTTTTCAAGAGGAAGAATTGGAAGACATGAGGAAATGGGAGCCTGTGCCATAATGCAGGCAATGCCAAAGGAAAGGGAAAAAACAGCAAAAACAAAGTTTGAAGAAAGAAGTGAAAAAACCAGGTTTAAAAAAGCTGGAAAAGGACAGGTGCTTGTAATCCTAACACTCTGGGAGGCCAAGGCGGGAGGATCACTTGAGATAAGGAGTTCAAGATCAGCCTGACCAAGAGCAAGATGCCGTCTCTACCAAAAATAGAAAAAATTAGCTGGGTGTGGTGGCACGCACCTGTGGTCTCACCTACCCAGGAGGCTGAGGCAGGAAGATTGTTTGAGCCCAGGAGTTTGAGGCTGCGGTGAGCTGTGATGACGCCACTACACTCTACCCGGGGCAACAGACTGAGAGCCTGTCTCAAAAAAAAAAAAAACCAAAAAACTGGAGAAGGTTGGTTGGAAGGTAGTCAGTTGTGTCAATTGGTTGTTTTCACAGTCATTTATAGATCAAACTCCTTGTTCTACACTTTGCCCACTTCTCATTACTGCACTTGACTAGTATCATAAAAACAAAAAACAAAACAAAAAAACCCCTGGAAAAATAGAAGCTGAGTCAGAGCTTATTGCAAGGTTTCTAATCTGTTGGTCCAAAACATTGTGGCACTTATAATAGATTAAAGAGATAGAAAAAGAGAGTTAACTTCTGGTTTCTGGTCCAGCAAGGAAGGAGCTCCCATTCACACAAGAAAAAAAAGCTGAACAAACTGAAAATCAACAACTCTTCCTAGAGTCATCAGATAATTGAGGTCATAGGGCAAACCACTGCCTCCAAAATTAGAGAGAAAGACAGGGGGATACAGAGAATTGCAACTCACTGAAGCAAAAACCCATCATCAGCAGACACTTCCTCAGAAACCAGTGGCTGGTGTAGGAAAACCAGAACTGTAATTGACAAATTGCTGGAGGCTCAGTGCGGACAAATCTGAGAGTTAAAATCTCCAGGGGAAGCCCCCTCACTTTTGTGAGTGTTACGGCCAGGAGCTTGACCCGACGTCCACAGAGATACTGGAAAAAAATTCCCTTGTGTTTTTGGCAGGGGGACGGGAAAAGGCATCATTTTGAATTATGCCTGAGCGTTCTGTTCTTCTTAACAAAGGTCAGCCACAAGAGAAACTATTTTACCATAGCCTAACTAAGCAGGGTTCTACCAGAGCCTAACCAACCTGGTAGAAGGAAAATATCCAACTCCAGCTCCTTCTAGCCTTGCTGTCTCACCGAAGGTGAGAGCAGGATGGGGGTATGAGAGAGGGAGGAAGCACTTACGAAGTTCATAGTCCAGGGGCACAGGCTCACCAAAGACTGGGACCTCATCACAGGCCTATAGAACACTTCCCCTGCCCCAACACCTTACCACCACATCCATAGGGCTCCCATATAGCAACAGCAGGTTACAATAGAAGGAACCGCAGACCTCAGACCTTATTTAAGAAGTCTCTCAGGAACCCAAAGATAATAGGGGAGGCAAAAACAAGGAAGCCAGAGGAAATTCTAGCGTTTAACACCTACTGCTACAGTAAGCAGTAAACACAGCCAAACCCCTAGCCAAATAAACATAAAATCTCATACTAAAGGCTTGTTTACTTCAGTTCCTTCTACCTATTACTAGTACATCTTATACGGCTTTCAACAAAAAATTGCAAGGCATGCTAGAAGATAAAAACGGTTTAAAGAGACAGAGCAAACATCAGAACCAGACTCAGATATGTCAGGAATATTAGAATTACCACACCCTAAATTTAGATTAACTAATAATATTTTAAGGACTCTAAGGGAAAAAGTAGAGAACATGAAAGAACAGATGGGTAGTATAAGCAGAACGTTGGAAACTAAGAAAGGATCAAAAGGAAATGGTAGAAATAAAAACACTGAAACAGAAATTAAGAATGTGTTTCTTGGGCTTATCAACAGGCAACGTGGCCAACGAATCTGAGCTTAAAGAAATGTCAATAAAAACTTCCAAAACTGAAATGCAAAGAGGAAAAAAGAATAAAAAAGAAGAGAATATCCAACAACTGTAGAATTACAAAAGATGTAACATATGAATAATGGAAATACCAGAGGGAGAAAAAAAACCCAAGAATATTTGAAGCAATGTTCTTCAACAGTGAAGGATAAATAGAGACTTTCTCAGGCAAACAGAATTTGAGGGAATTTGTCACCAATAGACGTGCCTTGCAAGAAATGTTAAAAGTTCTTTGGGGAGAAGGAAAATAATATAGGTTAGAAACTCAGATCTACATTTAAAAAAGGAAGAGCATTAGAGAAGAATAGATAAAGGTAAAATAACATCTTTGCTTTTTCTTACTCTTAATTGAACTAACAGATAACAATTTGTTCAAAATAATAATAGCAACAATATATTCATTGATTATAGCTTAGGGATAACTGAAATGAATGACAGCAATGTTATCGAGGATAGGAGGGAGGAAATAGAACATTCTGTTGTAAAGTGCACTACTCATAAAGCAATATAGTGTGATTTGAAAAAGGATTTGAATTAGTTGTAAATGTATACTACACACTTGAGTGTGCAGAAAAATTTAAAAAGCAGCATAGGTTGGGTATAGCGGTGCATGTCTGTAATCCTAGCACTTTAGGAGGTCCAGGCAAAGGATTGGTTGAGGCCAGGAGTTTGAGACCAGCCTGGGCAACATAATGAGACCCTGTCTCCAAAAAAAAAAAAAAAAACTCAATAAAAACAAAAATAGTTGGGCATAGTAGCACATGCCTGTAGTCCTAGCTGCTTGAGAGGCTGAAGCAGGAGGACTACTTGAGCCCAGGCTGCAGTGAGCTATGATTACTCTACTGCACTCCAGCCTACTCCCTGTCTCTAAAAAAAAAGCATAATTAATATGCTAAGACAGGAGAAAAAAATGGAATCATATAAAATGCATAATTAAAACTAGAGAAGTCAGAAAAAGAACTGAAGATTTAAAAAAAGAAACAAAGAGCTGGGCATAGTGGTGTGCGCCTATAGTCCCAGCTACTCTGGAGGCTGAAGCAGGAGGATTACTTAAGTCCAGGAGTTTGAGGCCAGCCTGGACAACATAGTGAGATCTCAATCTCTAAAAAAAGCAAAAAAAGATACAAAGAATAAGGGCAATGAATGGAAAAAAAGTAACAAACATGCTAGCTATCAATCCAACCACATCAATAATTACATTGGGGCAAAAAGAAATCAAGAATTAAGTTTAATTTTTGACATTCACGTTGATGTTCAAGGCACTTTGCTAATCCTGTATCCCTCTCAGTTCCAACAGGTTGCACTATGCATTGTAAGTGGCCCCAATAAATATTTATTATTTATTAAATTGACAAATGATTTATTAAACTGATGAAAAGTACTTACGATTCTATAAAAGACACAAGCATAGAAATAGCTCACAATACATGCTGCAGCAGTTTAGAGGGAGAGAAAACTGCTTGGGCCAGGAAGGTTTAAAATAGTAAGAAGATGTATATAATTCATTGGAGGGAGCTTGAAGGGAACATTTTCAATAGGGGAAATACTGTGGATACCTTGAATACTCCTCTCTTCTCTTTGAGGGTGGGCTATACTTAGTGACTTGCCTCATAAAAACAGAATAGGGAAAGGAAAAAATATTAACTTTAAAGTGGTTTTTCAGTGGAGAAACTTGACAAACACTACCTTTATCAAATGCTGAAAGATAACATTATGAGATACCATTTACCCCCTACTATGATGCGATGAGAAGGGCATTTCACCTCTGCAGTATCTCTCCAAAACCCATAACTTCCATCTAAGCATGAGAAAACCATAAAACCAACCCAGATTCAGGAACAATCCCCAACCTATGGTAAGTTGTATAATTATTTCATTATATATTACAATATAATAATAATAGAAATAAAGCACACACTAAATGTAATGTGCTTGAATTGTTCCAAAACTATCCCCCCTTCCCTGGTCCATGGAAAAATTGTCTTCCATAAAAACGGTCCCTTGTGCCAAAAAGGTTGGGGACTGCTGGTCTATAGGATATCTGGCCAGCACTCCTCAACACTATTAAGGTCATGAAAAACAAGAAAAAACTGAGAAACTGTCACAGACCAGAGATTAGGGAGTCATGACAACTAAATTAAATGTGGTATCCTGGTGTGCAGAAGAGTTAACATTGCAGGCCTGAACTGCTACCCTTAGCATGGCTTGCCTCCAAGGATGGCCCTTGGCTAGTATCTGGAAACTTAGATTTTGAGATGATTTCCATCATTCCCTGGTAAGAATGGCTCACTGCTTGTACAAACAATGTGGTTTATGTTGAACAAGTACTTTCATTCTGAGAGTATGAAAATTTTGGTATGTGTTAGGTAGAGGGTGCCTGCATGATCAGCCTCAAATAAAATCCCTGGGCATTGAGTCTGCAGTGAACTTCCCTGGTAGACATTTCACATGTGCTGTTACAACTTGTTGCTGGGGGAATTATGCACGTCCTATGTGATTCCACTGGGAGAGGAATCTTAGAAGCTTGCACCTGGTTTCCCCCAGACTTCACCCCATCTGCCTTTGCCCTTTGATGATTTGGCTTTGTATGCTTTTATTGAAATAATTCATAGCCATGAGTACAACTATATGCTGAGTTCTGTGAGCCCTGTAGCAAACACCATTTAACCTAGGAGTGGTCTTGGGACCTCTGCCTAACCTGGATTGGATCCTGGAAAAGAAAGAAGACATTAACATAAATGTTGGTGAAATCCAAATAAAGCCTGGGCAATGAACCAATGTCAGTTTCTTAGTTTTGGCAAATATACCACGGAAATGTAAGATGGTAACAATGGGAGAAACTGGGTAAGGGGTAAATGAGAATTCTGTGTTCTCTTTGTAATTTTTTCATAAATCAAAAATTATTACAAAATGAAAATTTTATTAAAAATAAAAGTCAGGCCAGGCGCAGTGGCTCATGCCTATAATTCTAGCACTCTGGGAGGCTGAGGCAGGTGGATCGTTTGAGCTCAGGAGTTCAAGACCAGCCTGAGCAAGAGCAAGACCCCCTCTCTACTAAAAAAACTGAAAGAAATTAGCTGGACAACAAAAATATATAGAAAAAATTAGCAGGGCATGGTGGCACATGCCTATAGTCCCAGCTACTCGGGAGGCTGAGGCAGAAGGATCACTTGAGCCCAGGAGTTTGAGGTTGCTGTGAGCTAGGCTGATGTGACGGCACTCTAGCCCAGGCAACAGAGTGAGACTCTGTCTCAAAAAATGAAAAAAATAAAAAATATTAAAAAAAAAAGTCAACCCAAATGCTTTGAAAAATCATACACCATCCATTTTGAGGGGGACGTGGTGCTGATCCCAATGTTGTGGATGTCTACGGCAATACTACTCTCCGCCATGCTGCGTTTAATGGTGATTTATCAACAGCAGCAAAAATACGTTCTCATGGTGCCACTACGGAAACAACAAACAAGGATCAACTCACATCATTTTCGCTTGCTCTGAGAGAAAGAAAAGTGGAAGTGGCGGAATTTTTAATAAAGGAAAAAGCAAATGTAAATATAGTTGATGGCATGCAAAGAACACCACTCATGCTTGCTATATGTTGTGGATCGTCAAGTATAGTCAGTCTTATTCTCCAGCAAAATATTGATATCTTTGCTAAAGATTACTTTGACCAGATTGCAGAACATTACACTGTTACTACTGGTTACTATGTGCTTCACGAGCAAATTTTGGAATATAAAGAAAAAATGAAACCTACAAATCCTCAAAATAGCAATCCAGTAGATGAGATTACTGAAGTCCCTGGAGTCAGGCTTTCGGGCACCCTGGATTGTGATGATGATTGAAGAAAAACTGAAACCTACAAATCCTTCTCAAAATAGCAATCCAGTGGATGAGATTACTGAAGACCCTGGAATCAGGCTTTCCGGCACTCTAGATTGTGATGATGATTTACAGCATACACCAGATGTTGAAGACTTCAATTCTGATACCAAGCAAAGGACTTGAAGACCCTAAGGAACAGAGCACTGATGAGTTGGAAGGTGTCTAACAGTTGCTGGATTCACTATGTGGAAGAGAGCCATTCAGGACAACAGGCTACTAAAAACCCAAGTGTTGCATAATTGTATAATGAAAATAAACACTTGTGTTAATCTACTGAAAAAAGAAAAAAAAAACAGGGGATGCTGACACTTTTTTTTTTTTGAGGTCTTAAAAAATTTTGTTTTTACTCCTACATATACAGCCAAGAGAATGGAAAACACATCCACACAGAAGGTTGTACATAAATGCTCATGGCATTCACAATAGCCAAAGTTTAGAAACAACTAAAAATGTGGTTTTATCCATAAAATGGAGTATTATTCAGCCCTAAAAAGAAATGAAGTACTAATACACACTACTGAATTCATGAAATTGGAAAATGTTATGCTAGATGAAAGAAGCCAGTCACAAAAGGCCATTTGTTAACATTTCATGATTCTTTGTAAGCAATGTCCGGAACGGGCAGATCCAGAGGCAGGGAGTGGATCCGTGGGGCCTAGTGGGGAGAAAAGAGGACGCTGACACTACCAGTGTCACACTGTTTTTTTTCCAGTTCATATTTTTTATTTATAAGAGTTTATATTTATAATATTTATGATATTTATATCAGTTCACATTCATTCTAACATTTGTTAATTCATCATGTATTTCACATAGTTATAATCATTGGTCACATGATTTTGTTTTCCATCAATTTACTTATTGTTTGGAAGACATATTTCCCACCCAGCAGTCCCCAACCTTTTTGGCACCAGGGACTGGTTTCATGAAAGACAACTTTTCCACAGACTTGGGGCTGCACAGGAGGCGTTGGTGTCGTGGGTGGTGGGGTCGTGGTGCGGAGCTCAGGCAGTGATGTGTGGCCCGTTTCTTAATGAGCCATAGACTGGTACCGCGGCGCAGATATAGACCACTTTTGAGTTCTAGAATTCCATCATAGTGGCATTTTGTAGTTTGGTTAGCTAATTTAATATCTTAGGCCTTTCGGTTACTTCCATTTTCCCCCTTTTTTTTCCAATTAGAAATGTGGTGGTGGAAGGGGGAGAGAGAGAGAGAGAGAGAGAGAGAGAGAGAGCGCATGCAAGCGAGCTAT
This sequence comes from Lepilemur ruficaudatus, assembly GCA_963574885.1. Classification (NCBI taxonomy): domain Eukaryota; kingdom Metazoa; phylum Chordata; class Mammalia; order Primates; family Lepilemuridae; genus Lepilemur; species Lepilemur ruficaudatus. Next base: position 18,296 of record CAUYRT010092542.1, on the reverse strand, counting down.
AACCAGAGAGACTGTGGTGAAAACAAACAAAAATAAAATTCTGAACTTGATTGTGAGAGCAGCAGGATTTAAAAGAAGGGTGAATTCATAACCCACAGTGTGTCTCCTACACTAATGTCAGGGCCCTGATGTGAAAAAAATGAAACCCTGAAGCCCAGGATGAGGATATCTGGGTAGATACCCTAAAGTAGTGGTCCCCGACCTTTTTGGCACCCAGGGACCGTTTTCACGGAAGATAATTTTTCCATGGACTGGAGTGGGGGAGGATGGTTTCAGGATGATTCAATTACATTGCATTATTGTGTACTTTATTTCTATTATTATTACATTGTAATATACAATGAAATAATTATACAACTCACCATAGGTTGGGGATCCCTACCCTAACGAACTTTAAGCTGATAAATTTACCTGAACACTCTGGACCAACAGCAGTGTTACACCCGCCCTTGCTAGAGGACAGTGGCTTTCCTTTGCCTGAAGACAATGTAGAAGTCTCACCTGAGGAGCATGTCTTCCACGCTGCTTCCTCTTTTCAGGATTTGCCACAGTCTCCTTCAGTGTTTCTAAACCAATAATTAGGGTCAAGTTTCATCATGGCCTAATTGAGGAAGCACTGTCCCTGTTTTGGAATAAAAAGGGTTATTCACCAAATATATACTGGCAGAATTGGAAGAACATACCAGGGGATGGATCTTGGTGTAAGTGTGGGGAAAGTGATCCAAAGTAAAGATATAAATTTGTTGACTGTAACCCCAATGACCCACTGGGGCTGAATTAACTGAAGAGACTGAATTAACTGAAACGGATAATTTTGAGCCCCTGTCATTAGGGAGACAGGGGCTCAAAAGAGGTTATATTTAAAAAAATGAAAAAGTTGCATTTCTTTGCACACCAGAATTTGTGGGCTACCACTGAAACATCTTTTAATTGGCCAGTTACTTCACTAGATGAAGTAACAATGAAGAGTCTTTGTATCCTCTTGTTTCTAATGGAGGGTCTGGCTCCTAGTGACTATTAAAAACTTTCTGAATTGGAGGAACTCACCAAAAGACTGAGTATATATAGAGAAAGGTAAATACCTATAGGTAATTGAGTACGTTTGCCATTAAAGAGGAGAAGCTAAAAACGTCTCCTTAAAATATGAATGCTTTCCAAAGGCATTCCAAAGGCAGATGCTTTCCTCACCCAAAAGCTCCTCTAAAAAAATCTCCTCTTTAAAGTGCTGCAATAGCCATCTAAACTGTTCTGACTCTCTGGGTCTCCTTCTTCATATACATAAAGTACATTGATGTCAGATTATATTCTCCAAACTATTTTTATTATACTACTCTGCTGCTCAGTATCTTTAAATAATTACCTGCTCTCTCCATTAAAATTAAAATTTCTTAGCTTGTTCTTTAAGGCTCTCCTCAATCTGTTTCTTCTTATTACTAGCTGTTATTGTTTTCCACCCCAATTCTAAGCTTTCACACTAGACAAACCCATCTAGAAAGTCTCCAAACCTGTCTTGAAAACCACCCCTTTCACCTGCAAATGTTTCCTTCTCACTTGTGCACCTGATTTTATACTATAAAATGCAACCACCTCCACCTTTTTGAATTATTCCATATGTAAGGGTTCTTAAGTCTATTGCATCAACTTTTTATACTAGAGATTGTAAAATGGTTTTGTTAAACCCATTGTTTAAAATGTTTAAGTAATTCTCAACATTTAAAAATCGTTGAAAAATTGGAAACACTAGTAGCACCCATACTTCAACAAATGGATGGTTTACCAGCAGCTGCTATCTTTAGATATGCAGCTGTTCAGTTCGAAAGTCATGGTTTCCATCGAAAAGTATTATTGAGCATCTATTACTTGCCAGACACTGTTTTAGGCGCTGGAGATACAGCAGTGGACAAAATTCATCGTGGAATTTATATTCTAAGGACGGGAGACAGACAAAACAATTACATTTGGTATAGGGAATGTGTGGGTGGGAAGAGTTCTTGCATTTTTACATTTATTTAAATCCTTGGCTGGATCCTATGGGAATTTGAGTTTACGACTCTTACTAATATCTGAATTGTCATATACCGTCACGTACGTGATGCACTCCCCCTATAAAACTCTCAGCACATCGAAGGCAGGGACTGTGTCTCCTTCGTCTTTGGATTCCCAGGGCCGAACAGTGTTTTTTATGGAGAAGACACGATGGAAAGCGAAAAGTTACAAGTCACCACAGCGCCACAGTTACTTCGATCTCCGCTTTTCCGGGTGGTTATTCCGGCCGGGTTGGTTTGGCGCTAGGGAGGGTGCAATACTGCAAGTGTCCGAGAGCAGAGCCAGGCCCTTCGCAGAATCTCAAAGCCACTTCCGTGTCGGCGGCTCCGTTTCCAGGGCAACGGGACTGTGACGAGAACGCCACCACGGGCCCACGGCCGCCAGGGACTAGACCAGCCTCCGAGGAACGAACTAAATAGACTAGTGAGAGGAAGGTGGCGGTCAGAGCCAGTTGTCCATGGCGAAAGAACACGGGCCACCGCGCCCCCTGCCGCGCCGCCGGCTGCACTGCAGCTTCCTGACCTCCGGCGTCGCCTAGTTCTAGGCGAAACTACTTCCGGCTCCGAAGGTCCCCGGCTCCCTTTCTCGCCGGGGTCCTAGTGATGGAAAGGTGGCCGCAGCGGCCGCCTGAGCCCTGCGGCGGTATGGGACGCGGTCTGCCGCCTTCTCCTGGAGGGCAGCGGCGACAAAGGCACTGGGAGGATGACGGCGACCGGAGGGACCCTGCCCCGGCGGAAGGGAGAGTTGGGGACGGAGGGCGGACTCGGAAGCGGCCTGTCAGGCGGAAGACGGGCAGAAGCGGTGGCGGAAGTGCAGGGACGGCAGCCGAAAAGGAGCGGTCTAGGAAGCCGCGGCCGCGGGTCACCCAGTGGGGAGCAGCTGCTGAGCCTCAGCCAGACCGCAGTGACTTGGGCCCAGGCGCCAGCGAGATGCCTCTGTTCACCGCCAACCCTTTCGAGCAAGACGTGGGTGAGTGCTGAGCCCGGCCCCGGACTGCTGTTTGTCCAGCTAGAAAGTGGGCAGTGGCGACTCCAGGGACTGGGAGGCCAAGCAAAGGCAGGGGAGGGGCGGGGCCGCCACCTAGTAGGGTTCTTTCTGGGGGCAATCTCGGCGCGTAGCTACCCGTCTGAGTGCCTCCTGCCTGCCTGAAGCCGGGGGTCTCGAAAGAATCGTTCACCTTGCGAAGCGTAGGAATAAGAAAGAGCCTGAGGCTCGCTGGACACTGGACTAATGAAGTAATTGTGGAGTCGACGGTACAAACTTCCTGCTCTCTTTAGAGCTGGTTAACCTCCCTCCCCCATCCCCTTTGAAGATGATACAGCAGTGGAGACCTGCTGTCTAGGGCAGCCCAATACTAGAGATCGCGACTTACCCCAGTTGACTAGGAAGAATTTCTCATTTCGTATATTACGCATGCATTCAATCCCTGATAGCGCAGCTTCAGGATTTGTTTACAGTTGTGAAGGTATTGGTTTATATCCTCAGATTGCAAGGATTGCACAAATGCTATGAGTTGTTCTGTTTTAGAGAATGAAAAGGAAAACTCTAGAATCTTGAAACACTCCAGAACGACTAATAGTTTGTTTGTTAGAGTCATAAGAGTGCTGGTCTTTCAATGACTATAGAATGAGAAAAAGATGAACAAACTATAAGACTTATTTTGGGAATTAGAATAACTGTAAGCTGGCTAAGAAATATTCTTTTTTTTGGGCGGGGGGAGACTTGGTGGGTATCACTATGTTGTCCAGGCTATACTCGAACTCCTGGGCTCGAGCAATCCTCCTGCCTTAGCCTCTCAAGTAGCTGGGACTACAGGGTTGTTTTTTTTGTTGTTGTTTATTTGTTTTGGTAGTTAACAGAACTCTAGGTAGATTTTTAGGACTTAGAATGAAAGGGGAAAAAAAGCACCTCTGAAAATTGCCAGTCACACAGAATACTGCACGTCTTAGTAGTATGTCATAGCTAAAATCTTAATTATGAGGAGACTCTAGAAAGTGCCCTATTTTGGTATGTTCTGTAATCCCAAAACTATGTTCAAAAATCAAATATGCATGAGTCAGGTACTATACATGTAAATATTTGTAATCATATCTTGACCCTTTGTTTTCAAATATATATTTTCATTATTTCATTCAGCTTTTTTCTTGGTAGATGATGAACATAGGTGACTGACATAAATCTAGGAAACATCACACTGAAACATGGTCTCTGCTTTTGGAAGCTAATTACAGTATATCTTCTTTTGTGCTTTTTAATTGCTGTACTTTTTAATTGCTGTTGAGAATACTTTCTTTTTGTTCTAGTGAAATAAAACAGAAGGTACAAAATAGAATAAGACAAATGATTTTAAAACCTAAAAACTCTAAATTGTTTCTTCAAGGTAAGTCTTTCCTTGAAGCCCATTGTTTTTGATTGAAAACTTCTCTGGTGGAAGTAGGCTGAGTTGCCCTGGCAGTTTTGTTCTCAGTGGCTCCTGAGGTCCCTGCAAAGTTTGGTGGATGACAGTTTTACTACAGTAGTGCTGTAGTAAAAGAGTCACTGCTGTTCAGATGAAACACACTCTGTGTATAGATTATTTCATGGGCAATGCTATCAACCAAAGCTTCAAATACTTACTAGCTCAAGTATGACAATTCAGTGTCCAAAAAGCAGCTTAAGGGTAAGAGAACGAGTTTAATTGAGGCCCTCCTCTAACAACTTCTAGACAAGTAATAGAATTAGAAAGTGCAGTGAAATGCTAAGGAACTCAAATTGGCGTTAAATTTATATTATAGAAGAAAAATAATATGTTGCATTTTTCAGATCTTGAAACTACTTTTAATTTGAAATCATTAATACAAAACAAGTCATTATTTGGCTTGAGACCTATCTACAAGAATGTTCCTTTACAGTTTTATTGTCTTTTTCACATGTTCTCCTTGATTCAGTCAGATTTTTATTACCGTGTGTGTGTGGGTGTGTATGTGTGTGTGTCATACCCTTTTTCACTCTTCATTCAACAAACATGCATTGAATAATTACTGTATCTGGCATAGTGTTAAGTTTTAGGGACACAAAAATGGCTAAGTAGACTGGGAGTTCCTGGCGTGAAGCAACTCTCAGTCTAATGGAGGACATACACACACATAAAAAGGTAATTGTAACACAGTGTGATAAATACAGTGATAGGAATAGGGAGCAGCTTTACATTCTCCCTTTATTTAAAACAGTCATCCTCCCTGAAGAGGAGATAAGGACCTTTAGATAGGAGCTTTCTTTATAAAGGTGTTGACATTCTCATGTCCCTCTCCCCTTTCTTGATAGCGCTTCTCCCAGCAGGAAGTAACCACCTTTTACTATATGTATGATATGATCGTTTTATGATTAAGGGCCTTTATAAATAAATCTCCTTTGGTAGGTTCAGAGTCTCCCTGGCAGGTGAGCAGTCCTTCTGACATCATTCATACGGGGAAGAAATTCTTTTCTCAGTCCCTGAGAAAAGCTGTGATGGATCAAAGTGTCTAGGCACTCATGAGTTGGTAACGATATGAGACTTGTCCAACGGAAGCAGGCCAAAGGTTAGGAAGTAAGGAATTCTGGCAAGTTCCTGTCTTTTTCCTTGGAGTCAGGAGAGCAAGCCCTCAAGGGTATGTTAGGTTTAGTAGCATTAGAGCTCTTTAAACATTTTGTTGGAATTCTTCAAATCTGGTGTCATTTTTTTGCTTTGTTTAATAAGATTTTCTTGAAGCTGTGCAGAGGGGAAAAACAGAAAATATCTACATGTATTCCACCTCTCCCTTCCCACTGGGGCTCAAGTCTTAAAGGGGGTACAGAACTCTTGAGGTGGAGCCTGGTTGGAGTAGCCATTCTTAGAGATTCAAAGGGGAAAGTGAAACATGGGGCCGGAGCCATGGGAGGAAGATTCACTGGTTAGTATTAAAAGGGAAGATGTCATGTCCTTATTCATTGGTTCCCAAGTGATGACTTGTCTGTTCTAAGCCCTAACTCCAGTTCCTGTTTGCGTATCTTGTTTCCTCTTAGTCAGCCCAGGCAATCTTTCTTGCTAGTTTCTGCCTCTGTACTATTTACCATTCATTGGCAAATGTTTGCTGTTTTCAGCAACCTTGGTACCTCCTTACTTAAAGATATATTTGTGCCCCAAAAAGCTGAGCTCAAATTCTACCTCTACAAAACTCTGGTGAAACAGCAGTTTGAAATATGAACTTTTAAGAGGATACTTTTCCCAGTGAAATTTGAATGTGTATAGACATTCTTTGCTATGTCATTGGTTTTTATTGTATTAGAAGAACTTGACCAGGAGTTGGCCTGAGATTTTCATGCAATCTTTTTGTCCAATGAAATTTTATAAGAAACTCCAATATAAAGGTAGGTATTGATAACATTGCAATAACAGAAATTTATTGTGTGTGTTCAAATTTATAACATTTACTTAAGTCACTTTTTACACACAATTAGATTGTTATAGTCTTTGTAAAAAATTAAAATTAATCCTGGCTTATAGAAGACAAAATTAAAATGAAAAAAATGTTTTGGTTATGAGTGAGAATTATAGCCTTAATAGCCAATCTTTTTCTGTGCCTTATTTTGCTTGCATGCTACCCAAAATCCTAATACCTTCAGATAGTTGCAAATTTTAATTAATGTATTTTGTAGTTTTTTTAAACTATGAAATATTTTGAGCATAAAATACAAAATATAACATAAATTACCATTTCTGCCAGCCAATTTTGTCAAATCCTAATATTTTGACATACTTGATTCTTTTTTTTTTCTTTTTTTTTAAAAAGAGAACATTCAAGATACAGTTGAGACTGGCTGAGGTGGCTCACACCTGCACTCTGGGAGGCCAAGGTGGGAGGATCGCTTGAGCTCAGGACTTTGAGACCAGCCAGAGTGAGAGCAAGACCCTGTCCATAAAAAAAAAAAAAAAAAGATACAGTTGAAATACTTGAATATTTTTAGTGGCTACCTGTTCCCATTCTTTTTCCTCCCTTCTCAGAGTTAAATATTCTCCAAATAAAAATTCTACTTTATATATACTACACATACAAATATACTGCAGGTTTTGTTTTGCATGTTTTTAAACTTCATAAAACTGGTGTCTTTTCTGTCATTTTGCAACTTTTGTCATTTGGCATTTTTTTTGTGAGAGCTATTCAGGTTGATGTTTGTAGCTCTAGTTCATTAATTTTAATGGCTATGAGATATTCCACTGTATGAATATACCACATTATCTGTTCTCCTATTAGTGGACATGAAGTTGTTTTCTAATTTTTTGCTATTACAGACAACTCTATATTGAAAGTTCTTATCCATGTTTTCTTGTGTTCATGAGTATGACAGATTCTTGAGGGATTGTATCTTGAAGGGGAATTCCTCAGTGGGAGTGTGGCTCCTTCCAAGTTGTAAAATATTAGATAGTGCAGAATTGCCCTTCCGAGTGTTTGTTGGAGATTTTCCTCCCACCGGCAGTGGAAGTGAAGTTTCTTTGTTCCACACCTTCGTTGATTTTGGCTATTGTCAGATTTTCTAATTTATGCCCATTTGATAGGTATGAAGTAAGACGTTTTCATTTCATTTCAGCGTCATTGCTAGTGAAGTTGAGCATCCTTTCATATGTTTCTTGGTCATTCTGTTTTCTTTTTGTATAAATTACCTGCTCATTAATTTATTACTCTGTTGGATTACAGAGTTCCATATACATGCTCTACTAATCTTTTGTTGATTATGTGAATTGCAGATCTGTATTTCAGTTTTTTGCTTCATTTTATTTGTTTCTGATATCTTTTATTGCAAAGAAAAGTTAAGTTTTATTTTAGTGATATTTATGATTTCCTCTTGATTTTATTTTTCTTGTTTAAGAAAGCTTCCTTTACCCTCAGGTTTTAAGGATCTTGTCATATTTTCTTCTGAAAGTTTTATTAAAGTTTTGATTTTCACGTTTAGGCTTTTAATCCACCAGGACTTGATCTTTGTGTAGGGTGTGAGGAGGGATTTATTTGCATAACACTTGATAGTAGACAAGAATCAATTGTCTTATCACCCTTGATTGAATTGTCTGTTCTTTCCCTACTGTGCTGTAACACTTTCCTCATGTTTCCTTATATGAGGCCTGTATCTGTGATTTCTTTTCTACACTGTTTTCTTTCTCTGTCCCTGCACTGATACCACATTCTCATGTCAGTGGCCTTTATAGGTAGTAATGCAAATCTTTGTCTTTTTTTTTTCTTCTTTCTGATTGTCTTAGCTATTTTGGGCCTTTGTTCTTTCAAGTGGATTTGAGGACGGATTTGTCAACATCATTATAAAAGGGAATTTTTTGTAGGCTTTTAGGATTTGAGATTATGAACAGCATAAGGCTGCAGCAGTTTAGTTGGATGAATGTGTCTCTAGCGCTTTTTGTTTAAATAAAGGACCTCAGAGGTATTCTTTGTGTTAGGAGTAGACCTTGTTTATAAGTACGTAGTGTAGGATATCAAACTTCAGTTACTTGACAACTGATAGTTCTAACCATCTGTCACCTAGATATCAAAAGAGAACTTAAGGATATATCATTTCTTTATCTCCTGTTATTTTTTTCCTCCTTGGTTGTCTTCTCTCCCTAAATCTGACCCCCTCCATTCTCTCCCTCCCTTGATTTTTCACTTTGTCTGAGTTACAAATTTTTTATAAGTGTTTTTGCTTACAGTCTTTTTCCTGTTATCAAAACATTAACCAATCAGCAACATTTGTCAAACCCTCTTGATGGAAAGAATATTGTTTCTAGAAACCTGAGACATTTTGGTATTGCCTAAACATTCTCTTCCCCTTTCCTTTCTTGTTTAGGATTAAGTTTTGTGTTGCCTTATTGTCATCTTCATCTCTTCTTTTGGCATAATAAATATTGCTCCTATCTTTTAGAATGTCTTTAACATTATTTTTTAATGGACCTATAACAGCTTATGCTTGAAGGACAAGCACCTCTCTGTCCCTACAAACACCCTGTGGAACACTTACAATTCTTTACCATGGAGACCTGTTACAGCTACCACTGTTCCATTCAAGGAGGCCTTTCTTTAGTTTCCTTCAGTTAAGAAATGCTGAAAACAAAATATCCTGCAAAGTGATTCCAGTCTGACTGACTGACTTAATTTAAGCTCAGAACTGTGTTTAATAGGTCTCAGAATGAAAAAGCATGAAGGGAAATGATGAATTTTAAAATTTTTATTATGCACAGTCTCCATCTTATTTGGTATAATTTTTAAATGGTAGCATTTGGATGAGAAATTTGTTCTTCAGTGAAATTTTTATTGTATCTGAAAATTCACCGTATTAGTCCATTTTTGCGTTGCTATAAAGGAAATACCTGAGGCTGGGTAATTTATAAAGAAAAGAGGTTTCTTTAGCTCACAGTTCTGCAGGCTGTATAAGAAGCATTGTGCCAGCATCTGCTTCTGGTGAGGGCTTCAGGGAGCTTCCAATCAAGGCAGAAGGTGAAGGGGGAGCAGGTGTGTCACTTGGCCAGAGAAGGAGCAAGAGAAGGAGGAGGTGGTGCCAGCTCCTTTAAACAACCAGCTCTGGAGTGAACCAATCAGCAACATTTGCCAAACCCCCTTGGTGGAAAGAATAAAGTAGATTTTCATTTTAAAAGGTATGCACAATGTATTTTAAAGAAGGATTTGTATTACTGCTTTCCTCAGGGTAAACTAAAGATTTACATTAACAGAAGTTTACCCAAGCAAATCAGAACATTAAATTGGAGAGGAAGACTAAATGAGAAAATGTATGTTATACTTAGGTACTATAATACAGCGGGAACTCAGTCATTACAGTGGGAAGGGCACCATCCTATTCATGGGGATCTGTGCCCTCTCCCATGACCCAAGCATCTCCCACCAAGCCCTACTTCCAACAGTGAGGATCGAATTTCAACATGACATTTGGAGGTGCCAAACGTTCAAACCATATCACTCACAAACTATTTTCTTGGTCAGTAAACATTCCGTTATGAAGCACTTGTTTGTTATTAATAATTATCATTTGCAATATGAGAATTTTAGTGACTCAGAATTTTAGTTCATTTGAACTGAAAGGAACTTTTGGCCGGACATGGTAGGAGGATTGCTTGAGGCCAGGAGTTTGAGACCAGCCTGAGCAAAATAATGAGAGCTCGGCTCTACAAAAAAATTTTTTTAAAAAAGATATTCATACATATGGAAACTGAAAACTAACTTGTTGGGAAGAGTTAATTAGTCAATTTTGAATAAAAATTGGAGTCAAGAGGCAGTTTACATAGTGGTTTAAACTTGGAACATGTACCCTGAGCCAGTCTGCCCAGATTGAAATCTCTGTTTTACTGTTAATACTTACTAGCTGTATAACCTTGTGGTAGTTACTTTTCTGAATCTGAGTTTTCCCATTTATAAAATGGAATCCTTCTTTTGGTTGCAGAACAAGTGATTTAGCATATGTAAAAGGCTTAGAAGCTATTACTTAATTGCTCTTACTGTTTTTAATTATTTGCCATTCAGTACTCAGAGCTGTAAGTAGATTTTCATTTTAAAAGGTATGCACAATGTATTTTAAAGAAGGATTTGTATTACTGCTTTCCCCAGAGTAAACTAAAGATTTGCATTAACAGAAGTTTGCCCAAACAAATCAGAACATTTAATGGAGAGGAAGAGTAAGTGAGAAAATGTATGTTAAACCTAAGTGCTATAGAATGCTAAGTATGGTCATTGTCATTGAAGGCAGAGAAGAAGGTGAAATATTTATAATCTTATCAGGTTGAGGGACTGGGTATTCAAATATTTAACCTAAATTTAACTACATAAGAGTTGTATGGTCTAGAAACTTAAGCACATACTATAATTTTAATAGTATAAACATGTACAATTTATTAGTAAACTAAAAAAAAATCGTTCTCCTACAATTTTAAAGAATTATTTCATTTATAATGAATTGGCCCAAAGAAAGGACATATTTCTATCTTTAGTAAAAGCTATCAACCGTGGTTTCCTGCCAGATACAAAAATGAATGCTACTCATTAATTTGCTTTCCATTTTCCAGTTTGTTTCTTCTTTTGAAAAAAATATTTTTTTTGCCAGCTTTTCCCTGTTTGTATACTACAGTTTTAAGGTATACACATAATTGTTTTTTTCTTCTGTTATACATAAAAAACAAATTTTTCCTCTAAGATTTCTGTGGTCAGAATGTTTCCCCCAAAATTCACATGTTAGACATTTAATCCCTGATGCAACAGTGTTGGGGGGTGGAGCCTTTCAGGAGGTGTTTTGGTCATGAGAGCTCTTCCATCGTGAATGGATTAATGCTGCTATAAAAAAGGCTTAAAGAAGTGGGTTCCCTCTCGTGCCCTTCCACCTTCCACCATGTGAGGGCACAGCAAGAAGGCTGTCATGAGATGCTAGTGCCTTGGACTTGGACTTTCTAGCTTCCTGAACTTTGAGAAATAAATTTTTATTCTTTATAAATTACTGAGTCTCAGGTATTCTGTTATAAAACAGACTCTAAGACAAAGATCTAAGAATTGCTTTAGTCATATCCAAAGATGATATGTGGTTTCTTTTATCTAATCATAATACATTTTTATATTGCCTTATGTTATAGTCTATGTTAACTATCTGTCCTGATAGTTAATTTCCATGTGATTGGGTATTACAAGTGTTTCAATAAAAATGAATTGTATTCAGAGAAGATACTGTGTATATTGCCCTAAATTGTTTCCAGTTTTTAGTAATACCATGCACATTTGAAGAAAGATTCAAACTCTGCTTTAATGTACAGGCAGGTCTTCACTTTACGTAGTTTCAATATCAATGAATTTAATTACCATGGTTTAGTTCGATAACGCCAATCCCCGCCAGTAACAAGCTGTGTAATACACTGGGCATAGAACTCAGCTGAACCTGCCTGAAATTTGAACTACAGAACTATGAACTAACAATGAGTGGTGTTTTAAGCTGTTAATTTTTTGATAATTTGTTACATCAAAAATTTAAAAAAACTAATATGCTGAGACTGTTCTGTTATTGTTCAGTCTTCTTTTCTCTGTTTTTCAAATTTGATAACTTAATTGACCTGTCTCCATGCTCACTAACTCTATGTCTGCAATCTTCAATATACCCTTTTATTTATTTATTTATTTTGAGACAGGGTCTTGGTCTTGCTCTGTTGCCCAGGTTGGAGTATAATGGCATGATCATAGCTCACTGCAGCCTCAAACTCCTGGGCTAAATTGATCCTCCTGTCTCAGCCTCCCAAGTAGTTAGGACTATAGGCATGTGCCACCACATCTGGCTTTTTAATTTTTTTGTTTGTTTGTTTTTTGTAGAAATGGGTTTTCACTATGTTTGACCACTCAAACTCCTGGCCTTAAGTAGTCCTTCCACTTCAGCCTCCCAAAGTGCTGGCATTATAGGCATGAGCCACTGTGCCCGGCCCAATGTGCTTTTAAGTTCATTCAATGAATTTTTTAGTTACAATATCATACTTTTCAGTTTAGAAATTCCATTTTTATAGTTATGATTTCTCTACTGAGCATTCATCATCTGCTCACTTATTATGACCTTCTGCTTGAAGTTCTTGGAAATATATGTAATAACTACTTCAAAGTTCTTTTTTGCTAATACTAACATTTGGGTTATATTGACATCTATTTTTATTGACTGTTATCTTTTATTTATTTATTTTTTTTGAGACAGAGTCTCACTCTGTTGCCCGGGCTAGAATGCTGTGGCATCAGCCTAGCTCACAGCAACCTCAAACTCCTGGGCTCAAGCGATCCTTCTGCCTCAGCCTCCCAAGTAGCTGGGACTACAAGCATGCGCCACCATACTGGGCTAATTTTTTCTGTATATTTTTAGTTGGCCAATTAATTTCTTTCTATTTTTTAGTAGAGATGGGGTCTCACTCTTGCTCAGGCTGGTTTTGAACTCCTGACCTTGACGATCTGCCCGCCTCAGCCTCCCAGAGTGCTAGGATTACAGGCATGAGCCACCACGCCTGACCTTGACTGTTATCTTGATTGTGGAACACTGTTTTGCTTACTAGCAGTTTTTTATATTATGGTGTGAACTTTGTGATTATTCTTTGTACGGACACTAGATTACATTGTCTTCCTCTAAAAGATGTTGAGTTTTGTTCTCTCAGGTAGTTATGGTATTGGAGGATCCTTAAGGTTTTGTCAGGCTTGGTTTTATTCTTTGTGAGGCAGGCCTGTTTTGATATTGAACTAAATTCTAGAGGGCTTTTACTTGAAGGTGTGGCCTTTTTGGGGTTTCAACTAAATGCATGAGTGTTCTTTTTGCTTTGGTTGAGCAGTTTGTTAGCCTGCTGGGGCTGCCATAACAAAATACCATAGTCCAGGTGGCTTACACAACAGAAATTTACTTTCTCACAGTTCTGGGGCCAAGAAGTCCAAGATCAAGGTCCCAGCAGGTTTGTTGTCTGGTGAGGGCTCTCCCCTTGGGTTGTGGACAGCCCCCTTCTTTCTGTGTCCTAATACAGCCTTTCCTTGATGAGTGCACTCAGAGAAAGAAAGCAAGCTAGCTCTCTGGTATATCTTCTTAAAAGGGCACTAATTTTATTGGATTGGGGCTCCATCCTTATAACCTCATTTAACCTTAATTACTTCCCTAGTGGTTCCATCTCCAAGGAATCTACAGCCACATTAGGGATTAAGACTTCAACATATGAATTTTGGAAACAACACAAACAAACATTCAATTCGTAATAGGCAGGATGACTCCCAATCCTGCACAACCTTTTAGCCCCGTAGTAGGTGATCTCTGCTAGACCTTACTATGTGGGTGTACGTGTGTGTCTGTGTACGAAGGGCCTGCAGTCAGTCCCTATGCTTAGAAACCTGGTCTCTCTCCCCCAGGTGCTCTACTTGGGCTAGTCCTTGTGCTAGGACAGGGTGAAAGCTGGGACTGCTGCAAGGTTCACTACATATTTGAAACTCTTAGAAACTTCCTTTGAAAATCTTAGACCTGGTCTGTTACTCATTTCCTGAAAACAGTTATGTCATCTCTTTTGGCCTGTTTGATAGTTGTTTTTGGTAGGATAGCAAGTCTGGTAACAGATACTCTATCACGCTTGGAAGCAGACTAGTCATGAGATTTTATTTCCAAACATAATAGGAGAAGCTCTGAAGATTTCTCACAGGCATTCTTGTTTTATATAGTTAATTTTTTTATTGCTGATAGAGCCTATTTTATTAAAAGTTTTATGGGTAGACTTGGATTCTTCTTAAAACTGTATTTTGAACATAATAGGCTACATGGAAGGGGAGGGAGCCTTTGTAGGCTCCTTTGTTCCTTGTAGGTAGGTATTGATGGAATGATTCTTTTATGATATTGTTAGAATCTTTCTGAACTATTTCACTGTGTATTTGAGGCTCTCTGTATACAGCAATCAAAGCCTGATGATGAATGTTATGACTTACACCCACCAAACCCTGGCAATTTAGCATTTAGGCCCCAGGAGGGCTCTTTTAACTTTCTCTCTCTCTATGCATTTGACACAGGATAATGTGAGATATGGCCCTAACACTGGGCAAAGTGACATGCTGTAAAAGAATGGTTTCTTAATTATAATATTTAAAATTTTCTGGGAGTTTAAAATACTCCTAAGTACGTAATTTAAGTGTTATTTAGTTCACTTGAAAAATGAAGTCTTTTTTGGCAGGCCATTATAAAGTCTTCAGATTTTAGCCTTTTTTAAAAAAAAGAGTAATTGCAAGTCCTGTATTTATAGGGAGTAAACTATGCTTGTTAGCGTATTCAAATGAGGGATTTTTCTGTTTTCTATGAAAATTAAATCAAATAAATAGTATTTGAATATCTTTTAAATTGTTGGAAGGCTTTTGAGGGTATCACATAGGCTTCATATTTAGTTGTATCACATGGCCAAAATTGAAAAAAGAATCATGAAAAGTTGAGTTCTAGCCAGGCTAGGTAGGTATTAGATGGTCTAAAAAATCAGACTCAACTGATTATGTGTGTATATTTGTACTCATACACATGTGTACTCACAAAATTTGTTAATTGATGATTTTGGCTTCTCAGATCAGTGAGAAAAGGATAGATTCTTAAATGTTGGGACTGACAAAAAATTTATAAAAATATTTTTCTATTCCTGCCTCACACCATGTGTGAGATGCCAGATATACTAAATGAAATTCCAGATATACTAAAGATTTACATGTAAAAGGGGAATAACATTCATATAAAAGAGAATATGGGTGAATATTTAATCTTCAGATAGTTCAAACAGTGTGCCAAATGATACTATAGAAAGAAACAATGGTAGATTCTGTTACAAGCAAAAAACTCATCCTAAGCAAACAGGAAGGATCAGCATGAAGCTGTAATATGTATGATTTGCTCTTCAGACTCAGCATATAAAGTTAGTCACCCATATGCACGAGAAGTCTTTTGCTTCCCTCTTGAAGCACTGCCTTCCCCACTTAGCCTGTCTCCTAGTTGAGACTCACAAAAATAGTTATTCTATCGTTGAGAGTAACTGGAACCTCATAAGCCCACTATTGCTGTTGCTTTTTGTTGTCACATGGTGTTGCTGTTGAAGTTTGATCTTGTGCAGCCCCTTGGATGTTTGCTCAGCAGTGAAGCTCTGACTGGTCCAGAACTTTGCACCGTCGTCACTGGGGCCACATTGGACATTATAGTTAAAGCACTTTTAATTCATTTACTGGAAGCTCTGCTGTGATTTCCCACATTACACATTGTACCAGGTTAATTGGATTTCGAGGAGCAACCAGCATCATTCATTTATTTAGTGAACAAATATTTATTGAGCACCTAATGTGCCCTAGATACTGTTTTATGCATTAAGAATAATACTAGTGAGAACACCAAAAATTTCTGCCATGATGGAGCTTATGGGAGTGGGGAATTGTGAGAGATGGTGGCAGAGACAGATGATAAACGAGATAGAGTATTTATGCTGTGAAACATCTTCAGAAAGCCTATGCTCAAAATCTTGCCCTCTTAATTATTTTATGTTTAATCTATGTGAGGCATCAATATCAATGCTATCAGTGAGTATAACAAAGAAGAGGGACTGAGTACTTAGTGGATTTAAAACCAGTTTGCTGATAACTTATTATTACCTTGTTTAGGGACTTTGTAGCCACTCTGTAGGTAATGGTACATTCTCAGCTATTAAAAATATTGGTATAGAATAGATGTATATTTATGAACATGGAGGGCTGTTTTTGATAAGTAGAAATGCAGGAAATGATATATTTAGTATGATCACAGTGTTAGTGGGGAGTATTTTTTCTCTATCTCCAAGGTTTCCTTCCTAAGAATGGAGTTCCATTAGTGTCATCCTAACCCTGCCTTTGCCCCTTTATTCACTTCCTAATGTAATGATTTACCTGATTGGTAAGTTTGAGAGTAACTGGCCTTACTTATGCCGTTCTTCTGTGCAGGACTAACTAGTCTTTCTACCATGATTGAGTGATTTTTTTCATTTACTACTCTATGGAATAAGTTGTGCAGAGGCTTACTCCTACAGGGAGAGGCATATCCCTGTCTAGTGTTATTAGTAAGCCCATTTGGCCAGTACACGTAAGGCTTCTATTAGTAAGAACATGATGTATTTTTTTATTTTGTTCTTTGTTTTGTTTTTCATCTTGTTTATAACTTAGCCAGGAAAGGAGTTGTCAGTTTTTGGGTGCTCTCTTTGTATACCTTATACTATCTATGATGCTATTTTATTTAGTTTTACGTAGATTTTTATTGTTTTTGCATATACGTATATAGAAAAACATCTGGAAAGATATGCATCACAGTTTTTAAAGGGACTGATAGAATTAAGAGGTTTTCTTCTTATCCTTACATTTGAATTCACTGAATTTATTAGATATATATTATAATTAAGAAATAGTTAAGCACTTTATACCTCTAAAAATTTCAGTCTAGTCCATCTTTGCACATGGAAGAAATATTCTTCTTTGTACAGGGAAGAAGGTGGACCTGAGTAGATATGTTTCTACCTGCATAGTTTGGTGCTTGGTTCTAGAACTTATGGTAGGCAAAAATATATTACTTTTTCTAAAATCCCTGGTTTGTCATTTCATCATATATATCAGAATAATTGCTTTCCATCTATAAATAGTGTTAAGCACTTTACAGGGTTTTTTAAAAGGATGTTCCAGCATTTAACTGGGGTTAACTGTATCTGGTATATTTCTCTTTACTCACAAAATATTGCTGTTTGCTAAGCCTATTAATTTTTTGGCTTCTTTTGATTATTCTTTGCTTTAAAATATGAAACTACTCTAGATTTGTACCATCTTACCTTTCTTGCTTATAACTGAGATATCACCTGTCATTCGTGTGTGTGTGTGTGTGTGTGTGTGTGTATTTTGCTGTATAGGTTTACTGTATTTGAAATTATAGGATATATTTACTAAAAGAGGAAAGGATATAAAATTCTTCTAAAGTGGTTCTTTTTATTAATGTATCTCTGCCTCTGTATAACTAGCAGAAGAAAATTGGATGTATCCCTTCCTGTGGAAATTTTACAAAAGTTTATAAAGTGAAAATGCTATATAACTCAGTCATATTATAATCATGCTTTTTAATAATTTATTTTTTAATTTTTGCTTTGATCATGAAATATTTCAGATCACAGAAAAGATATTGAAAATACAGTAAAGAACTTCTGGATATACATTGTACAACTTAATAAACAAACCTTTATAAATACAATTAAACCCTTGTGTACTTTGTTTAGACACACCCCAGTTTGATGTTTGTCATTCTTTTTTGCTGTTTTTCTTTTTTTTTTATATATGAAGTAGGGGGACTGAGGTTCAATTTCTTTCTTTTTTTTTTTCTTTTTCTGTTTTTTTGAGACAAAGTCTCCGTGTGTTGCCCTGGGCTAGAGTGCAGTGGCTTTGTTATAGCTCACTGCAGTGTCCAACTCTTGGGCTCAAGTGATCCTCTTGCCTCAGCCTCCCGAGTAGCTGGAACTATAGGTATGCACCACAGTGCCTGGCTAATTTTTCTATCTTTGGTAGAGACGGGGTCTCACTGTTGCTCAGGCTGGTCTCCAACTCCTGAGCTCAAACAATCCTCCCACCTTGGCCTCCCAGAGTGCTAGGATTACAGGTTTGAGTGCTAGGTTACAGCCAGCCACTGTGCCTGGCCTGATGTTTATCGTCTCATGCGTGTTACTATTTTAACTACCTATGTATGTATCCTTAAAGAATATAGTA
>CAUYRT010092541.1:0-12401 GCA_963574885.1 Lepilemur ruficaudatus | reverse complement strand
TTTGCTGGAACCCCACTGTTCAAGTGCAGGATAGCAGGGATGCTAGGTCTATCCAGAGTCTGCCAAAACCTCAGCGAGTTCCCAGGGCAGGGTAAAGGCACTCTCCGCACTCACTCCTGTGGCAGTGGGGAGCATCTGCTTGGCTAGGGCCCTCCCCAAATAGAGGAGCACACTGGAGAGTTCAAAGTTTTTCCCACTCCAGTTTTTTTCTCCTCACAGCCCGTCTGCCTTCACCACTGTTGCCCACAGACTTCAGCCACTTCTCTGCTTGCTAGGGTGTGGGGCACCATGGGGGAAGGGTGATCTCCCCGGGGAATCAAAACGCCCCAGCACAGACACTGGCTGGCCAGCTGGAGCGGGAACTGGGTTCCCTCTCTAAGGCACCCGTCAGTCTCTCTACTTCATGAGAAGTTTTCCAATTCACCTCTGTTTTCCACTGAGGTCCTGTGTCCCACGCTGTTTCTCTGTAGGTCCACAGAGCTGGTCCTGCAGAAGTGGAGTTCACTCACGTGCAGTGGTCTGCCTATTTCACCTCCGACTCCAAGAGCAGAGAGCCAGGAGGGCACTCCTATTCCGCCATTTTCCCAGATATGAAAGCATTCCCTCTAAGAACCAGAATGAGATAGAGATGCTCATTTTGCCACTTCTATTCAATACTATAAGTCATAGCTAAATCAATCATTAAGAAGAAAAGGATTAACTGTACACCTCGGTAAATTCACTGAAAATCATTTAATTGTACACTTAAAATGGAGTGTTGGTTGTACGTAGATACAGTTGGAGCACTATGTATGTACTCTATGGACTACTTTGACAGAGTAGATTTTTGAATGTAACGAGATAAGTCAACTTGAGTGGTAATATATTTTGGGAAATCAGCTCACTACAAATTGTGACTATAAACATTGTACTGTAAATGCTTTGTAGTTTTTCCCCAATAAATAAAATAAAAGATACATTGAAATCAAAATAAATGAACAAAGCAGGAACCAATAGATTAAAAGAGCTTTAGAAGATACAGCAGGTTTTAAAAATGGGCAAGACTCAACTCCATGGTGTAAGGATGTACTTAAATGATAAAACTATAAAACAATGCAAAGAAGTGACCACTATAACAGTCAGCATAATAGCTGCTTCTAGATAGAGGAAAGGGCTGTGGCTGGCACAGGCCACACAAAAACTTCTGTAGTGGCTGGCAACGTTCTATCTCATGATTTAGGCAGTAATTACAAGAGTGTTTACCTGACATTATCTCTTAAGCTATTCATACTTTTTGTGTGTCATATGGTTTTCTCTTTTTGTGTTTTATTTTACAATAAAAAGGATAATATAGTTCTTAAATAGGTAGCATTTGAACTTCTAATACAATGGAGAAAATAAAGGCAAACATAACATAGGATTTAAAAAGTTAAACATCATCGAATTAGTGAAGCAGAAGAGCATGAGCACAGTGAAAGATGAGGTGATTAGCATTAGTACTTTTAGACTAACAATAATTATCCTAGCTCAGCACAACCCCCAAACTTCACAATTAAACTCGCTTTTATTATTATTTTTAAATTCAGGTAAAGTTTTATTCATTTGGGGGTATATTTACACTTTAACAAGTTATATCATATTTGAGTGGTCTTAGTGGGTTTTTTGTAAATCTTTGTGACATTTTATTGCTTGTTAGACAAGTTCAGATGAATCATATGTATAGTAAATATGATTTGTTTGGTTGTTCTGTTATTTTACTTCTTACACTATTTTTATTTGTTAAAGATTTGCAATATTTATATTCTTGACTGTAATCTCTCCTATTATTTTCTCAGTTCTATGTTTAAGTGGATTTAATGTGCTCATCACAAGTTTAATAACAAAGAAACTACTCTCCTTATTTCTTTATTTTTGTTTATTACTTGTTTGTCTGGATTTTTATCAGTGAATTATTTTTTATACTGACCAACCAAAATGAGATTTATCAACAGATGCACAGAAGAAATCTTTAACATATGGTCTCAGAAATTTAAACTATTAAAGTTGACTCTAAAGGGAAACAAAATATTGATAATTCAGTGACTATAGAAAAATATGTAATTTTTTCAAAGCATCACCTCCAAAAATATTTGATCCCTAATTGCATTACCAGTGGTATAGGCAAACTTTCCAGAAATAGAAAATCTCCATATTACATAAATTATGTTAGAGAACACAAAAAAGAAAGAACAACCTGTTTTCAAACAGTGTAAAATTAACACAAATATCAACAGGCAATAGCAATGGGACATATTAAATAGCCCCCCAAAGATCTTATAATAAGATTTTGACAGTTTGGAATCTTCTGAATAGATGCTACAATTTCTACCAGAATTCAACAGACATCTTTTGCTTGTTTGTGTGCATTTTATAATTTTCCTAAGATAAAACTAGAGTGAAAATTAATATCAGAGACATTCATTTTGACTAGTTATAAATTTGGGTTTTTTTTCCCCCTCTACTTAAGTGCAAATTAATCCAAAGTTACTTATTACTTGGTTGGTCTCTAACACTATGTTTAATATATGTAAAACATCTTTAAATAACTTTTAGAAATTTTTTCTTGTTGCTTTTATTTTATTATTTGAGAAATTATTAATAGAAAAGTTTTGAATAAATATTTTGGGTATTCTATCCTTAGTGGCATTGGAAAACTTGACCATTATAAAGCTAAGACTTTCTGTTTCTCAATATTCTCTTATTATATTTAATCTACACTCCTGGATTTTTTACAACTAAAATTTTTATTTGATTCAAATATGCCAAGTAATGGTAAATTCTCTATTAATTAGATAATTATTATAATATTAGAAAATTAGGTCAGTTAGGTAAAATTAAGAATTTATAATGAAACATAAACCTGTGTTTTTCAGAACAAATTATATTTAATATCTTATATATTCCAGAAAATACATCTTATAACTTCTATGTCATATGGTTATTAGAAATTAATTCTATTCCTAGTCTCTATACTACCTAGCTGTGGGAAATCATTATTTTCCCTCAATTACCTCATTAGTATGCTCTTCATATGATCACCCCTGTTCTTTACAGGTATAGAACAGTTTGCTTTCATAATGATTTGTGATCATATTTCTAAAGTAAATTATTTTCTCACCAAACATAAGTAAAAGTTGACATCCTTCAAAAATTCTGCTTGCAAATTTCAGCAGTTGAAAATTGCTTTTCCTACGTTATCTAAACTGTGTTTCAAACACCACTTTTATGCTTATCGTTGACATTTCTCTTCTCTACCTTATGTTTAACTTTTTGCTTTTCCCTTATATTCCCTTAAATGTTCCTAAATTGGATTTTTAGAGCAACAATGTCTTTATCCTTGGAAAACTTCAACTTTCATAGCTTCAACGGCCTTTACCAGCTTGTTTGACTTCTTTCTTAATTCTCATCCCATCAACTGCCAGAGCAATTTTGTATTTTCTTATGATCACCTGATTATCTCCTAGAACACTTTGACTTTCACATCAAATCCACACTCCTTATCTTCTCTCCTGAGCTTTCCCACAAATAAATACATGGCCATATGAGGGTTATATCTTGATTAATTAGTATACGTATTTCAGGCCATGTGTTAATTAGTACTTGCATGCAGCTGTTAGTAACAGAGTTCTGACTATGGTATTCCAAAATTTTTAGTGGTTTATTTTTTAATGTAAAATAGAAGGTTATGTATTGCAGTCTTGGCGTGTCAGCTGTACAAAGTCATTAGGGAACCAAGCTTCTGTTATCTTTCTTTCCACCATCTTAAGCATGTGTCTTCTGATCTCAAAATCATAGGATGGCTGCTGGATTTCCAGCCATCACGTCCACTTTTAAGGAAGGCAAAAGAAGAAGGTAAGGAGCACAAGAATTCTCCTAGCCAAGTCAGAGATATTCTGGTAACCCCATCCAATGACTTTCATTTAGATCTCATTAGTCACCCCTTAGGACAAGTGAGGCTAGAAAATATAATCTTGCTGGACATATTACTGTTCCAAATAAAATCTGGGTTTTGTTTCCAAATCATCAGATTAGATTTGGATAAATAAATTTGATCTCTGCATTTGCAAAAACAAAACTACCTTTTTCAAACTACTTTTTATTAACCTTAATTGCATATGTTTTTCTTAAAATATATTTAAAAAGATCATGTTTGCTTTTATAAACTTATTTAAAGTTTGTCATTTGGTTATTTGTTTGTCACTTGAATATATGTTATGCAGTCTCTTTTTGAAAAGACAATGAAATATATACATTTCCTCAAATTAGAAGTGGAAGTTTGCTTACCTCAAAAATAATTTTATTAAACTTAAAAATAGGACAAGTTTGCTTGGGATTTTATCTAATAAAACAAGAATAAATTAAACTAATTATATTTTATTATTATTGAACAAATTTTAGGTTATAATTGCAATTGTGTACTTATTCAGAAGAAAAACAAACAATATGTCTGGTCTATTGTTTTTCCTTATATACGTTTTTCCAATAAAATTGTATGAATGTATGTCTGATAAATATCTTTCACATAATATTTGAACTTCATAGCAGACATATAAAGAGTAGTGCTTTTGCAACAAGTATTTGAAGATTTTATCAATTTTCTCAAGAGCCTCTTAAATATGTATATAACATTTTTAAAAGTCTAGAAACAATGAAGAGATTTTAAAAAGAGGCATGCATCACAAGCAGGCTAACAAATGTTGAGTATTTCTTGTATTTTCTTCAGACATTTTTTAAATGAATTAAACATTACAGATAAAATCTTTGTAAGTTTTTGCATAATTAATATGTATGGATACATAAAATACATATTATGTCAGCATTCTTTTTAAATATTTTCATAAATGTTTTATATTGCTTATATAATTTTATAACTTATTTTTAAACTCAACATTTTTGAGATATATCATTATCAATACATAAATGTCATTCATTTATTTTAACACTTATAGCATAAATACTCTACAATGTATTTATTGGTATGTTGCTGATGTTGGAATAAACATTACTTAATATAAGTTTCTCTAAGGTATACATTCAGATCTAGGATTGCTAGTCATAAAATATTTACATTCTTTACTTTAATATTGCCAAATTACTAAGACAGCTGCACCTGCTCATAGTTCTGCTAGCAGTGTGAGATAACTCCAACCCCCCGATAGAGTCACCAAATCTCGGTGTTATCACCCTTTCAAATGTTTGGAAACCTGATGGGTTTTAAATTATATCTATCTCCTGACGTTAATTTGCACATGCCTGAACACTAGTGTTTACTTATTTTTAATGTTTTTATTGGACTTATTTATCTATATCATTTGCTAACCATTTGCTATTGTTTTTGTTTGCTTTTTCTTATTGTAAAGAAACTGATTAATTTAGGATATAATTATTTTCCTGTGATATGAATAACTAATAATATATCACTGATCATTATTAATAATTATCCTTGAATGTTACTATTTTCCAATCTATTTTTTACCTTTTTAAAATATGCGCATAACATTATATATAGCATATATGTTAACTTATGAAACATAAAAATATAATCACCACCTGTGAATTTATATCGAGAGTATTATCAATGCCTGCATCTTCTTCCCCTATCATTCCACAGCCCATCCTCTTTTTCAAAGCTAACAACTCACTCATTTTAGTGTTTAATATTTTCTTGCTTTCTAGATATTGCTTAATGATGTAGCTTGTTTGCTTTTGTGCCTGATTAGACTATGTACTGTACATTATATTTGAAACGATTTTCAGGAATAATTTAGGGTCCAGGATTATCATATCATCTTCTAGAACACACCTTTGCTGCCTTCTGCCCTTCATTTGGAAGTGCTACTAATTCAGAGCCATATTACTTCATTATTAGGTTTCTTGACAGTCAGATGATGGGAAACCAGACTTCAAGAGCAGGTAAACTAACAATTGATTATCATATGGAGGGTGTAGCCATTTGGGGGTCCCAGCTCAAAGTGAAGGGTGGTCAAGGTAGTGACCAGGATAAAGTGAGGTACCCAGGGTGACAAATTTAAAAAGGCACTCACTTTTAGAGTGGTACCAGGACAGACAGCAACCACAGAAGGCTACAAGACTTCAGAAATATTAACCCTGAAAGACCTCAAGGTATAGTCTAGATATGAAAATTTATTATTTTCCAACATAGAACCAATTTTTCTATCATTATTTATTGCATAGCCTACAAGTTTAGTAATTTTTAGTGCTTTATTGTCATGTATCAAGTTCTAAAAATCATGTTAAACTGTTTTTTATGTTATTTTCTTCCTTGAGTTTGATTTTTATTTTGATTCCCTTGTCAAAATACTATACTTTTTAAAAATATAACATAATTTTATGCTTGGTTTATTTTAAAAATTGACTTCCATATATTATTGGTCTATACCATTTTATGTATTTGTAAAATTTCTCTAGAAAAACTGTTGGGATTTTGGTTGGGACTGCAACCCCAATTTTGAGGAAATTGACATCTTTTCAATGTTGAGTTCCCTTAGTCATAAATTTGATGTTGTTCTCTATTATTCAAATCTATTATTTTAATCTTTTCTTACAGCTTTATTGAGTTATAGATAATCAATAATGAACTGGACATGTTAAAAGTATACAAACTGATAAATTTTAACATATGAAAGCATCACTACATTCATGATGATGAATATCTTTATCACCAACAAAATCTTTCTTCTGCCACTTTGTAAAGCATCCCCACTTCCGGCCCCATCCATAGGCAAGTTCAGATTTGCTTTCTGGTCCTATATATTAGATTGCATTTTCTAGAATTTTACACAAATAAGTCAATATGTACACCTTTTTTTGGTCAGGTCTCTTTCATTCAGCATAATGAGTTTGAGATTTACCCATGTGAATGAGATAGGTTGTAATGGTAAGATTATGTTAAAATTGTAAGAAACTACTGGACGGCTTTCCAAAGAAGTTTTAATATTTTATATTCCTACCAGCAGTTTATGAGAGTTATAACTACTCCACATTCTTGCCAATACTTGATATGCTCAGTCTAATTTTATCCCTTTTAGTGACTGTATACTGGTTTTTTATTGCGGTCACTTTAGAACATATGTAATGGTATCTTGTTGGGATTTTACCCGTATTTCCCTAATGACTAATGATATCAAACTTTTTTTTTATTTCAGCATATTACAGGGTTAATATGATTAGGTTATATATATTGCCTTTACCCTACCCAAGTCAGAGCTTCAAGTGTGTCCATAGCCCAGACAGTGCACATTGCACCCATTAGATGTGAATATACCCATACCCTCTTTCCTCACACCTGCCTGACACCTGATGAATGCTACTGCTATATATGTGCATAAGTGTTGGTCAGTTAAATAACTTAATACCAATTTGGTGGTAAGTACATGCGGTACTTGTTTTTCCATTCTTGTGATATTTCACTTAGTAGAATGCGGTCCAGCTCTATCCAGGATAATACAAGAGGTGCTAGATCACCATTGTTTTCTGTGATTGAGTAGAACTCCTTAGTATACATATACCACATTTTATTAATCCACTCATGTATTGATGGGCACTTCGGTTGTTTCCACATCTTTGCAATTGTAAATTGTACTGCTGTAAACATTTGAGTGCAGATGTCTTTTTATAGAATGTCTTTTGTTCCTTTGGGTAGATGCCCACTAATGGGATTGCTGGATCAACTGGTAGTACTGCTTGTAGCTCTTTGAGGTATCTCCATATTGCTTTCCACAAAGGTTGTACTATTTTGCAATCCCACCAGCAGTATATGTGTGTTCCTATCTCTCCGCATCCACGCCAACATTTGTTGTTTAGGGACTTTTTGATAAAAGCCATTTCTCACTGGAATTAAGTGATATCTCACAGTGGTTTTGCATTTCCCTGATGATTAGAGATGTTGAGCAGTTTTTAATGTTTGTTGGCCGTTAGTATATCTTCTTTTGAAAAGTTTCTGTTCATGTCCTTTGCCCACTTTTTAATGGGGTTATTTCATTTTTTCTTTCTGATTTTCATGAGTTCTATATAGATTCCTGTAGATTCTTGTTATCAGCCCTTTACTGGATGTATAGCACACAAATATTTTCTCCCATTCTGTAGGTTGTCTGTTTGCTCTCGAGATAGTTTCCTTGGCTGTGCAGAAGCTTTTTAATTTGATCAGGTCCCATTTATTTATTTTTGTTGTTGCTGTGATTGCTTTTGGGGCCTTCTTCATAAATTCCTTGCCTAGGCCAATGTCTATAAGAGTTTTTCCAACATTTTCTTCTAGAATTCTTATAGTTTCATGCCTTAGGTTTAAATCTGTTATCCACCATGAGTTGATTTGTGTGAGAAGTGAGAGGTGTGGATCCTGTTTCAGTCTTCTGCATGTGGCTATCCAATTTTCCCAGCACCATTTATTGAATAGGGAGTCTTTTCTCCAGTGTATGTTTTTTCTGCTTTTTTAAAGATTAGATGGGTAAATGAGGATGGTTTTATCTGCTATGTATCTTTTTTGTTGAAGTGTCTGTCAAAATATTTTGCTGTTTTCATTGGGTTGTTTATCTTGCTATTAATTAGTTATAAAAGTTCTTATGTATCTAAATACAAGTGCTTTGTTGAATATGTGTTTTGCCAATATTTTCTCCCAGTCTGTGACTTCCCTTTCATTTTCTAAATGATATCTTTTGGAAAGCAAATATTTTTAATTTTGATGAATTCCAATATTTATTTTTTCTTTTCTAGCTCATTCTTTTAGCTTTAAATCTAAGAAATCTTTCCTATCCTAGGTCCTATGATTTCCTCTGTTTTCTTTTAGCAGGTTTCTAACTTTGCTCTTATAATTAGGTATACATTCCATTTCGAATTGATCTTTGTCTGTGATGTGAAGTAATGGTCAAGGTTCATGTTTGTACATGTGGATATCCAATTGTTCCAGTACCACTGGTTGAAGAGACCATCTTTTCCCATGTTGAATGTTTTTGGCATCTTTTTCTTTGTTGAAAACCAATTGGTTGTTTAAATTCTCTCAGCCAAGTTTAGCAGATTTTAGTATGCAGGGCTAGTATATTTTTTGCCAAAATTATCCCTATTTCATATTTTCTTGCTATTGTAAATGGCATTTTACATTTTAATCTCTGATTGTTTATTTTTAGAACATACAAACAATTTTTATATATTGACCTATATCTTGAAACCTCATTGAATTCACTTATTAGTTCTTATAACATTTTCATCAGTTCCTTAGGATTTTCTACATAATTGATTATATTATCTGTGAATAATCGGTTTATTGTCTTCTTTTCCAATCTATGCATTTTATTTCCTCTTCCTGCATGATTGCATTAGCTAGTAATTCCAGAACAATGCTAAACAGAAGTAGTGACCACAGATATCCTTGCCTTTTTCCCAATATTAGGGAAATAACATTTAATCTTTTATTATTAAATATGATGTTAGATTTTATATTGTAGTCATTGGGTTGAATAAGATCTATCTCATTCAAATGGCTCATTTTTTTTTGCCATGTGTATAATAAATTTTGCCAAATGCATTCTCTGCAACTATTGAGATGATCATAACATGGTTTTCCTCTTTTAGGTTTAATAATGAGAAACACATTGATTTTTAAACATTAAATCAACCTTACACCTTGTGACAAATGTCATTTGGTAATAATATACAATCTTTTTGTTGGAAACTGCAATATACTAATAAACTAAATAGTAAATTCTCATTAAGAATGTTTGTACCTATTTTCATGAGGAATATTGCTTTCCAGTTTTTTGTGTTTTTTTGTTTGTTTGTTTTTCTTTTTAATCTTTGCCTAATTTTGGTCTCAGGCGATCAGAGAAAATTCTTCACCCTAGGCTAACTGATATGCTTCCCTCTTGATCAACTTCATTCTATATGTACAGGTGTAAATAGCTCATATTCTTTCTCCCATACACACATACATTGCATGTTGTGGTTTACTCTTAAATCTTACATAAAAATTAAATGAATATATAAGCAGGAAATATAAGCAGGACAAGTAATAATAACAATAACAGTATAAGCTGTTAGCAGCAAGCACTGTATTTAGCGCATTATAATAATTTTCTTGTATACTCCTTAGACTATGCTTATGCATAGGTTCGGCTTGTTGGCATTGTATAAATGAGAAAATGTATTTAGAGAGCTTAGATAACTTGCCACATCTAGTGAACAGCAGGGCGGGGATTACTTTAGGCTATAAGTTGAAAACATTTTCCTTTTTTTTTGACACCTATGAAATTGTAAATTACACTCTCATTTTTAGTTTTTTACTAGCAAATGAATAAAAAGAAACTTCTAGATAAATTAGGTAATTTAGAACAGCATGTTCTAAATCTACTGCTTTCTCAATATCATATTTTAAGATTATAAAATTTCTTATGTAAATTGAAATCATGCAATGCCCTTGAGTTTTCTTATTAAGGGGAATATTTACAGAATATAAAACATCAGGAAAATGTATCTGGGTTCTCTGTTCTGTTCCACTGCAGACCCCTCCTTAGGCATCTGAAACCCCCCCAGCTTGCGCAGCCTCTGAAGGGCTCTGGCTTCTCCCTTGAGCATCAACAGCTGCCAGCCCTGACCGCCCCCCGATTGCACCTTGGTGGCAGATAAAGCGGGTTGCCTTGATCCCGATACATGCTCCAGCGTGGCGCAGTCTGGGCAGTGTGTTCATTGAGACTGGACCGGGCATTGGATAACGTAGGGGAATTCTTGCACAAAAGACATAAAACCAAAACTTCACCATGCACTGCTGCCCCTGAAGTCCATAGACCATGTCCTTGCCTGGATGTCACCTGGGCCTGTCACTCGACCTGACACCAGGTCGCTAGAGCCAATTCATCCCCTTTTGTGTCTTCCCCTCCCAAATTCCCAGGAGCCTAACACACAAGTCCTCACCTGCCCAAGGAACACAACTGAAGCCACCCTGTGCCTTCCTAACTGGAAGCTTGGGGGACTGGTGTGGGCCCAGGAGTAAGAGGAGTTTCTAGAGTCATCCATTCATGAAACCAATTGCTCCTGATTAAAGAGTCATCACAGGACACACTGTGCCTGGAGCCACGGGAAGCCTTTCGGACCGTCTTTATCCCCAATATTCTTGGCTCATTTGATACAAACCTCACAACCACCCCACGTGGCAGATGTTAAGCATCCCCAAGTCACAGATTGGAAAACTGAGGCTTGAGAGAATAGACTCATAGCCAGAGAGTCGTAGCTCCGGACTCTGACCCGGGTCCAAAGCCTGTGCCGTCCCCTCCCCTGTGGCAATGACATGAGCTGGGTTGCAGGGACACAGAGTGACGCCTCCTGGCCCGTGTCCGGGATCCCTGTCCTGTTGGAGGGTGGCTGCGCCCTGGATGGGGTGAAGGGAGCAGTGACTCTGTGCCTCACCACCCCTCTCCAGAAGAATCAAAGGTAAAAAGATCAGCTAAAAGTTCCTTTTAAATGAAAGTTCCTTTTAAGGCCAGACAAGATCCAGCTTCTGCCCGGGATGGGATTTGGTGGAAAGAGCACGGTTTTGGCACCAGAGAGGCCTGGCTTCAAATCCTGGCTCTGCCTGTGGCTTGTTGGCTGTGTAACCTTGGGCCGGTTACTTAACCTCTCTGTGCCTCAGTTTCCTGTGAAGTGGTGGAGACCACCTAACTTCAGAGCAGCACGCGTGAGATGCCGGGTGCACGGGAGGTCCTCACTGAACGCCAGTTCCCTCCTGCCCCGTCCCTGCCACCGCCAGCCGTTCTTTCGCTTTGGGCCCAGTGGCTCCCAGACTTCCCTCCTTCCACAGCCTGTCTCGGTGGCAGCTTCCCAGCTCCCGCCTAATGACAGCTCTTTACCGCGTCAGGAGCACCGCGCAGAGCCGCGCTTTCCGCTCTGGCAATTAGATGTAATTAGCACTCCTCTGCGCTGCCCTCCGGTTTCCTTGAAAACGCTGGCGGAGAGTTTTCATTGCTGCCGTTGGGGGTGAGCTGGTCGCCCTCTGCTCGGAGCAGAGACCCGCAGGACCTGTCTTCTCCCTGCTGGACTGACAACACGGCAGGGCCCTTCGTGATCGTGCCACGGGGCTGGCCCTGTTGCAGGCAGGGGGCATCTCTGGGGTGAATGAAGCTGCCCTCGTGCCCTTCGGTCTCCCTCGGGGGGATGGGGTTGCAGCAGGTGGGGGATTTGCCACCCCAGGGGCCAACTCATGAGGCTTCTGGGAGGCAGAGACCCAGCCCAGGGCAAGGCCCTTCATGTCCCAGAAGAAATGCCAGCTGGCTTCTAGAACTTCGCAAAGGCCTTGGCACAAGCTCTGTAATAACAACAATAGCTGATGTGCAGCGGGCACTGCGTGCTTTACAGATATGTCATTTGATCCTCGTGACGGT
>CAUYRT010092540.1:0-36874 GCA_963574885.1 Lepilemur ruficaudatus | reverse complement strand
CAGCTCTTCCATACCCCCACACCTCCTGCCTGTGGAACTGGCTAATGGTGTCTTGGGAGAGCTTCTGAGGCTTTGCATGTACTGTAGAGACCCAGTTTTTCTTCTTCTTTTTTTTTTTTTTGAGACAGAGTCTCACTCTGTTGCCCAGGCTAGAGTACCGTGGCGTCAGCCTAGCTCACAGCAACCTCAAACTCCTGGGCTTAAGCAGTCCTTCTGCCTCAGCCTCCCGAGTAGCTGGGACTACAGGCATGTGCCACCATGCCCAGCTAATTTTTTCTATATATATATTTAGTTGGCCAATTAATGTCTTTCTATTTATAGTAGAGATGGGGTCTCACTCTTGCTTAGGCTGGTTTCAAACTCCTGACCTTGAGTGATCCTCCCGCCTCGGCCTCCCAGAGTGCTAGGATTACAGGCGTGAGCCACGGCGTCCGGCCCAACTTGGAATTTAAATATCACTGAAATTTTGACAATTTCAGTGGGCAAACAGACATGCTAATGTTTGCTCGCAGGAGTACAAATTGCACAACTTCTATAAAGAGCAATTTAATATTGGGATCCAGCAATTCCAATTCTAGTTCATCCTACAGATGTCACAATTTTCCAAAGCTTTTCATTGTAGCACTGCTTATTATAGTAAGTCTGGAAATAACCTAAACATCCATTTTTATAGGGCTGGTTAAATAAATTATGGTAAATTTCAACAGTGGATCACTATTCAGCTGGGAAAAAGAAAATATACATATGTGGACCTATCTCTAATTTATGTTAGGCTACAAATGTACTGTTTACACATTTACCCACCGTCTATGTAAAAATGAGAATTCGTTAAAATATGCATATTTTTTGCTTTTATGGTCATAGACTATCTGTATTCTCATGTGTGAGAATATCTCTGGAGGATCATGAGAAACTGTTAACATTGCCGCCGAGGAGGAGAACTGGAAAACTTCTGACCGTGGGTGGACTTTTTTCACAATATTGAATACCTTTTAAATTTTGAAACCGGAAAATAAATTCACATGTATACGTAAGCACCGGAAGGAAAAACTCCAAGTTTGGTAATGAAAACGGGAATGCACGTTGAATTCAACCTCGGAGGCAATCACCCCATAAGGTCTTGTCAGTTAAGACTGTCCCTTTCTGACGCAAGACTGAAAACTGTCACAACCATCCTCATACCAAGTCAATTTTCCTTCCGTTTGTTTCTGAAACTCAATATGCTTCGCGAAGTACTTCAGTCATAGACTTGCTAACAAACTTGGCATTCTTTTGAAGACATTAAAACACTTTTGCTTTCCTTGTAAAGGGCGGGGCGAGCGGGGCGGGGGCATTACGCCAGGTAACACTTTATCATAACTGAAACTCAGTGTCTTTAAAAGAGCTCTGTAGCTATAAAGCTGTAGAAATAGGAAGTATTGCTCAATAGCGTTACTGATAATTACCATTATTAGCAGTCATTAATAATGATTTGTATTACTAATCACACCACAAGTCACCGATTTGACAGTAAAATATTCCATCCCTGGAGCACACTTTCCCTCCGCAAACCCAGTTGCTCCTTCTGGCTCCTTCTGGCTCCTCCCTCCTCCTCCTCTTTTTGCGCGGTCCAGCACTTACAGGGAAATTTCCTCTCGTGACCTCTCCGCGTAAGTGCGGAAGACGCACTGCAGCAGCACCGTCTGGGGAACGACAGAACGCACTCTTTCTTGTCATCTCTATGATCCTCTTTGTGACCAGTCGAACAACACCGGAGTTCCGTGCCAATAGTCCTCCACGCCCATAGAGGACGCTGCAAAGAGCAGACGTTCTCGCGAGATGCATGGGCTGCTCTCCCTCTCTTTTTTTTCTCTCTCTCTCCAAGCATCGAGAGCGCGTGGGAGCGCAAGCGCATGCGTGCTCGCTGGTGCGCCGTAGCGAGAGGGAAGGCACAACACGGCTAGCTCTCGGGACAGCGCGCGTGCGCCGTCGCGAGCTCGGCGCTGCCTGGGCCGCCGTGTGGGAGAGCTGGTGTGCGACAGCGGTGCGGGCAGCCGGGATGTTCCGAAAGGCCCGGCGAGTGAACGTGCGCAAGCGGAACGATTCCGAGGAAGAGGAGCGGGAGCGCGACGATGAGCAGGAGCCGCCGCCGTTGTTGCCGCCTGGCACTGGCGAAGAGCAGGGTCCCGGCGGCGGCGACAGGGCCCCCGGGGGGGAGGCGCTGCTGGGCCCGGGGCTGCCGCCGCCTTCCGCGCTGACCCCGGGTCTCGGAGCTGAGGCTGGGGGCGGTTTCCCCGGCGGCGCGGAGCCCGGCAACGGGCTGAAGCCGCGCAAGAGGCCTCGCGAGAACAAAGAGGTGCCCCGGGCCAGCCTGCTCAGCTTCCAGGACGAGGAGGAAGGTAACCACTGCTTCTGGCACCCCCAGACCTCCGCATCCCTACTCCAGACCCCCACCCCAAGTCCTCGCATTCGCTGGACGCCCAGCCCCCGAGCCCCGGAACGGAGCCCTTTGCCAACCGACTGGCTGCGAATCTTTCCCCGCCTCCGGCCTTCTGCTCCGGCGGAGGACGCGTTCCCGCGCTGCCACCAGCCTTTTCTTAATAACCGCCGCCTCCTCATCGTCTTCCTGTACATTTTCTACTCGGAGGGGCTGGAGCTCAGATCAGTCATTCTGAATTTTCTAAGTGGAAATTTAGTGTTCCCTATTCTGCCTCTTTCCTGCCGGGTGTGTTTCAGAGAGAACTTGATTTGGGTCCCCTAACTGCTCTTGGCACGCTCTCTGAGCCCTCTGCAGGTCACTGTGCCCACGTCTCTTGGATGCTCTGTCCAGGCATCCTTGATCTGGAAGGCCAGTTTTATAAAAAGGAGTACTAGGTCTGGGAACAAAATTCTGGAGTTGCAGCTTTGATTCCGAGTAACGTTGGGCCAGTCCCTTGACGGCAATCGCCGAGCCTCAGTTTACCCTTAAAAGTAAATAGGCGAGGCGGATGTCTGGCCTTCTCATTGGCTATAGGAACAGTGAAAAGATACAGTGTAATAGGAAAGCAAAGCAGTTTCTCCAATCCCTGTGAGAGGCCAGGCTGCAGTGGATTTAGATTTCTGATCTTAAATGAGCTTTAAATCTTTTTACTTCCCGAACAGTTGAGTGTGTAACACAATTGTGTGTTATGACAAAATAAATTAAGGGTATTGGGAATCTTACTTCCACCTTGGTTTGAGATGTTTCCAGCAAGGTAGGCAGTTTGTCTTTGGCCTTTCTGTTATTTTTTATTTAGTTTGAAAGGAGTACAGGCAGACTTTTGATTTTGAGAAGCATGGGCTATTTTTTGTAAAGTGTTTTGCGCTTGGTTTTTCAACTTTTCAAATCAAAGAGGATGAATATATCACCAAAACTTATTTTTGAAAAGAAATTTGCTCTCATTTTAGTTTTGAAGTAACTTGTCAGCTTGCGTGGATGTAGAGTTACTAAGACTTGACAGCAACCTCTTGATTGTGGGTATTTTTAGATTCCTTAGTAACTTGGTGATTTGATTTTTCAAAAACATTCTGAATGACTTTTTTTCTCCTGAAGTAGATGATTTAAAGAAAACAATAAGAAATGGAAAATTCTGTGAAGTGACATGTTACTTTTTTTAAAAGTCTCAAAATCTTACTGCTAGATTAATTTATTAAGTTGACTTTAGTTTTTGAGAGTCTATGACAGATGTGAAATGACTTCAAATTATGTAATGATTTCAGTACATGAGTACAGATTTAGAAGAATTTATCTTACTGGCCCATAAGATCATGTGAAAAAGGAAAAATAATTTCTGAAATTAGTTCATGTAATTTCTTTTTCAAGAAAATGAAGAAGTTTTCAAAGTGAAGAAATCAAGTTATAGCAAAAAGATAGTAAAATTGCTTAAGAAAGAATATAAAGAAGATCTTGAAAAATCGAAGATTAAGACAGAACTCAATTCATCAGCTGACAGTAAGTATCGGAGTAATAGGATTCTTTCGAAATACAAAATGAAAGCTCTTTGTTGTGTGTCTTCTGAACTCATTCAGGTGACTCTGTTTTTGTCAAGGGCCCACACTGAGTAGCAATACAGTTGTTGTTACATTGTAACACAACTGCTTTTTAAATGCATTTTTAAAAAGACAGAACCGTTGTTGCTGCTGGAATGTTTCTGCTGCAACAACTAAATCCTCTCCCGGTTTTCCCTGGCTACTGTATAGACCACTGTTGCAGATAGTCTGTACATTTCACCCTAAGATACAAATTTATTTCTGTTTGAAGGAGTGTTGTACGCATTCCTGTAGTTGTATTTTATAGAGACAGGTTTTCAGTTTCTTTGGTGGTATTTTCACAGAATTTAATTCTTAGAGAACTTTTAGGAATGCTGTAGGTTTAATATTGAGAATACCCCCCACTCAGCAGCTCTATCTAATACATGGCTCTTCAGTATGAGGTAGTTATATTGTACAGACATCTCTTACGTCTCTCAGAACCTAAGTTTAAAAACTTTTAAGCAGTTATTTTGTCTTTAGGAGAGTGGATCCATTGTAATATTCTCTGATCTGAGTTATTCTCATGGAAATGACTTAGGAAAATCTTTTTATTTTATGACATTAAAGATAAAATTATTATTTTCTATTAGCTTCTTATAATCTCAATGTGAAAAAGTATGGCGTTATATCTCAAATTTGCAATCTAGTTGTGGAGACAGCATCACATAAATGTGTAATAGGACTCAGTGTTTGGCAAAACGTCCAGTGAGTGGTCTAAAGGATAAGTATGCTTTTTTTTCAGAGGAGAGAGGACTGCTTTATAGAAAAACTGGGACTTGAAGCTGCATCTTTGATAATTAAAATTCCAAAAGATACAAGAGGGAAAGTATAGAGGTATGATCAAGGATTAAAAAGACTAAAGCTGTTTTGGAAAAGAGCAAGTACACCTGACAGGTCAAAGTAAATGATTTGTGAAAGAAATAGTTAGAGGTTTAGTGTGAAAGACACACTGTTGACAGATTGTGAAGGATGTTCAGTATTCAGTAAGGGATTTAGAGTTGCTATGTTCAGTAGCTTGCCAAGATGGTGACATGATAAATGCCTTTTGAAACTTTAACCTGGTATTAACATGCAGCATGGGTTGGCAGGAAGAAAGATTGGAGGCCTAAAGCAGTTTAAACTCAAGGGCCAGCTTTGATCCATTAATAGCAGGTTTAAAAAGGTCTCAGTTGAGCAAGACAGCGGCTTTTCCTGACTCAGTGGGAAATTGTGTATGGGTTAAAAATGTTTGCTATTCATGTGGGGGAAGAAATGGTAAGAAAGGATTATTTGAGAAACAATCCAAGGGAAGAATTGATTGGCTTGATATATGCTTTTGCTATTGGATTTAAAAGAAATAGTCAAATTTGAGCTTTTGTGCCAGGGTGTCGTAGTTTGTTTTCTGCTGTTATAACAGAATACCACAAACTGGGTAATTTATAAACAATGGAAGTTTATTTGGCTCACAGGTCTGGAGGCTAAGAAGTCCAAGAACATGGTGCAGGCATTTGGTGAGGGCCTTCGTGCTGGGTCATAGCATGGTGGGAGGGCAAGCGAGCATGTGAAACAGGATATCCTGCCAAATTCATCCTTTTCTCAGGAGCCCACTCCAGTGATAATGGCATTAATCCATTCATGAGGGCAGAGCCCTCATGGCCTAATCTCCCTTTAAAGGCCTCACCTGTTAAAACTGTTACAATAGCAATTAAATTTCAACATGAGTTTTAGAGGGGACATTTAAACCATAGCACAGGGTGATGAGATTAATTATGTATTATATACAGAAATAAGAAAAATGGGTGAGAAGAATAATATTTTAGTGGAACTGATTATTTTAGAGTCTAGGAAACTGCCTCATTTTTCCTAGAACTTTGAGAACCAACTATATATGATGAAATAGTACAAGAAAGTTCAGGAAAAGTGAGAACTGAGAAAGGCCTATTGGCATGGTGGCCATTTACTGTTAAGTTTGGAAATTGAAGCAAGTATGAGGTTTATGAGGCCATCCTCTGTGATCTCATCCAACCTTCCACCCTCATATAATTCTGATATTCCACTCACTAGATAACCAAATTTATGTCTTCTCCAAAGGTGGAGCCTCTGTTTGTATTATAGATTATCATTATTACTGAAATGTCTTTTGTTAATCAAATCACATCCTTTCTTCCTGTAACCCTCCTTAGCTAGGTAGAGATGAATTAACTTAAGAGCAGTATTGACTTGAAAAACCCATTTTTATGATATTCCTACGGTAATGAGTTCACTCATTAATGTGAATTTGAGCGGACACAGCCAGTGAACAGTTAGAGATTTAGGTATGGTGCTTTTTGAGGGGATAATGAAAAGTGAATGGAATTGACGAAAGAGCCGTATAAAGGAAAAATTACTGAGGACCAAAGACTTATACTTTGTAATAAGCTTATATATAGAGGAGAAGGTACAAAAGATACCAAAGATACAATAGAATCAGAAAGGCCAAAGAAAAGAAGGGAGGAAGGTTTCAAGAAGATGATGGCCAATTGTGTGTTGTATGAACACACATAGTACGTGAGTCTACGGCTATACCACCCTGAATGTGCCTGATCTCGTCTGAAATAGTACAAGAAAATGAGGACCAAGGAATGGTTATCTGCAGGGTTGCTAGGCTTTTCTCTGGAACAGACATCTGATGGGAGGGAATGGTCCACAGCCAGGCTCTGTGCCCGCAGACCTGTTTGGAAGAAGGAATACATTTTGCCAAATTGCTTGACAATACCACACATGTGCATTAGCTGTGAAATCTAAAACCATTTGCTAGTGATGAAGCATGAAAGTTGGTGAGAGAGTGGAAGGTAGCAGGTCCAAACTGCTTCTTTGGGAAGTTTGGCAGAAAGAAGTAGAGGACAGTAGCTAAGGACAGTAGCTGGAGGGACAGATGGCATCAAGTAGAAGTTCTTTTTTGATGAAGAGAAGCCTTTGTCTCTTTGTAGACAGAAGAGGAGGAGGAGAGGGGGAGCCTGACCAGGTAGGTTTAAGGTGACGTGGATAGCAATAGAACAAGTGTCTTGAAGTAGTAGTAAAGGAAATTGAAGGCAGAAGGGGAACCTTGAAAAAGGTGGTTTAGCTTCTCTGTAGAGATATCTGGAAGGATAACATGACCATTCACAAACACTCACCTATCACCTTGCTTTGGCCTTGTATTTGCTCAATCACAAATACTTGTGAACTTAATGAAACACTGACTCTTTAAAAATCTGCAGAAGTCATTCATTATTTGAGCGTAGTAGACCTTTTGCAGTTCTATTTTCAGCCTATTAAAAAGCCGCTGATTTAGTGTGGGTTTAGAGCAGAAGGAAGTAGGTAGTATTTCGCTTCATTTAAACAGACATCTGAAAAAGTAAGTTTGAAAATCTCATAACTTTAGAATGCACTTAAGAAAGAAGTCTGTAGCTAACATGATAAGATGGTAAATGAAAAAAGCCTAAAACAGAATGACCTAAATCTTGATAAAGTTAAAAAGAGGAAGGGATATTGTCTCTGGGACTATTATTTAAGGGAGTAGAATATGGTTTGAGTAGATGGGAGAACTTTAGAACCAGTTTTCGGGAAGGGAACATGCTAAGGAAACAACAACATGGCCTTAGATTTGCACAGCCAATGCACATATGTGGTATTATCAAGCAATTTAGTAAAATGTATTCCTTCTTCCAAACAGAAGAATTTCTCATATTTAGAATAAACTCTTGCTTTATTCTTTCATTATATTCATTTTGCCTATTGTGAGCATTACCAGGTTCAGTGCTTTGAGGTGAAACACTTTGATTTTCTTGATTTTGCCTTGGATGGAGGCCGTAATGTGACTTAGTTGTAAGTTATATAAACCAAGAGCAGTTTATCATAAAGATGTAGTGGTGCCTCCTGGACCTCAATGACAGGAAAGCACTCTTGAAACAGGCCTCAGGATTGTACTAGAACTGAGAATTAGAGACCTCTTTTCTCTGTTCAGATGGCAGAATGTGGCCACTCCACAGCTCCCTTCCTAGTTTACATATGGTTGTTCTTAGTGTCACATAGTCTGTAACTTGTCTTTGTCCTGATTCCAGATTCCCAGAAAAAGAATCAAGTTATCTCTGCTTCAGTCAGAAGTCTACACTGAAAAATTGAGTCATGGCAGTGGGGTCAGACTTGCACAGTGTAAATGTAAATTGGGGTCTCGCCTCTTGGATGATGGGTGACAAATGGTTATGAGCTAAGAAGATATCCCATATAAATGGACGTTACTGAGAAACTTATCTGGTCCGTAAATGTATTATAGCTTGCTCCTAACAGAAACTTGCCTTGAATGGGCTTAGAGTTTAATGAAACACTGGCATGTAAAATGAAATAATGCTTAAAAGAGGTCTGAGCTATGGGAGTTTAGAGGAAGAAACAACTGATTTTGATAAATTACTAAAAGTTTGATAAAATTAGCTGAGGTAGGATTGAACAGGGGGCCTCAAGTACATGCTTGTGTCCTCTGTATTGTTTTTACCTGATGCGCTATTTCATATTCATCAGTGTTTTAAGTCTTTTATAAACAGTTAAAGTAATTCAAGCTTTAGTGGATCGAGCCCATAATTGAATACAAAGTGCTTCTTAAATTTATAAATTTTACTTTTATTGATCTTTTAAAAAATGTAGATGAACAACCTTTGGACAAAACAGGACATGTTAAGGACACAAGTCAGGAAGATGGTGTCATCGTCGGCGAACATGGCGAAGATGAAATGGACATGGAAAGTGAAAAGGAGGAAGAGAAGCCAAAGGCTGGCGGAGCTTTTTCAAATGCTTTGTCTTCCTTGAATGTTCTCCGTCCAGGTAGGTGCTTGCAAATACTTACCGCAACTGAATGGGCCATCTTTAAAGATGAATGTTAAGGAAGGAGTTAGCTAAATGATGTTTCTTACACTGACACTTCTGCTTGAAGCTCGGGTATTTCCATTTGCAAGTGTAGAAAATGGGAGAACTAGAAATTACCCAAGTTTATTCACAATTTTTTTATTAAAGTAAATGGGTAAGTAGTCCAAATTCTTTTTTATGTATTTCAATTTAAGACTTTAACTTTTTTCAGAACTGCTACTAGAAGCAAAACTAATGGTTGTTAGTTTTATGTCTATATTTTTCTTCCTTTTTACTTTTTTATCGGAAATAGTTTACAAATCTATCCACTGCCTAATCAGCTTTTGAATAAGTAAGTGCTTAGTAGCCAAATTTAAATTATGAAGAGTTACCGTTTAACTCATAAAATTTTAATGTTTGTAAAATTTAAAAATGCCTACTCCAGGCTGGGAAAGTTGTGCTAAATTTTATACATATCTCACTAGTGGCGATCTAATTGCTACAGTCCTTATTGGAAGCTGTTTGGCAATATGAATCAATAGATTTCAAAATGTTCTTACCCTTGACCCTGTCTTTCCATTTCTAGAAATTTATCACAAGGAAATAATGTTTTTATTGCAACATTATTTGCAATGAGCAAAATTTAGGAAAAATGTCTGGCAGGAGGGGAAAAGCTTAGTAAATTACAGTACATTTACTTGATGGGATATTATGTAGCTATTAAAGTAGCAATTAGGCAAGTAGCAAGGCATTAATTTTTACTGTAGTCAAAAGGTCAATTAATTTGATCGCATAGTAGATTATGCTGTAACTGTTCAGGAAATATTGTTAAGACATTAAAAATTAAATTTATGTGGAACAATAACATGGAGAAAAGCTTATCATGGTTTAATATGAAGAATAATTAAGTACAAAATTATATATACGATATGATTACAGGCGAATTATAAACAATGTCTGCAAGAGAAATGTGCTATAAATCAAATAGTGCATTTAGGGTCTTGAGATTGTGGGTATCATTTTTGTAATTTTTATTTGTTTTCCAGTTCAGTAATATGGTTTCATTACTTTTATTTCTTAAAAAATGAAAAACAAATTACGGTTAAAATAAAACTGCTTTGGTAAGTTTTCCATTTCTCCCCTGTTCCACTCTTTCCCGTATATATTGCCGTTTTATATTCTTTTTAGTTTCCTTAGTGAGTTTTAGCTTCCATTTAAACTGAATTAAAAATAAATCAATTGAGCTGGGCGTGGCAGCTCACACCTATAATCCTAGCACTCTGGGAGGCTGAGGCAGGCGGATCGATCAAGGTCAGGAGTTCGAAACCAGCCTGAGCAAGAGCGAGACCTCATCTCTACTAAAAAAATAGAAATTAATTGGCCAACTAAAAATATATGGAAAAAATTAGCCGGGCATGGTGGCACATGCCTGTAGTCCCAGCTACTCGGGAGGGGAGACTGAGGCAGAAGGATGTCTTGAGCCCAGGAGTTTGAGGTTGCTGTGAGCGAGGCTGACGCCACGGCACTCACTCTAGCCCGGGCAACAGAGTGAGACTCTGTCTCAAAAAAAAAAAAAGAAAAATAAATAAATAAATTGGACTGCAGGCACAGTTTGGGAAGGGGGTGCCAGCAGCTGTGACCAGGCTATCTTGGATTATTTGACCCTTTGTATTTTCAAGAAATAGAAACTTCATATCTCTACTACTGACATATTTTGTAACTCTGGCCATTTGTTTCCAGGAGAAATTCCAGATGCAGCTTTTATACATGCTGCAAGGAAAAAGCGTCAGATGGCGCGGGAATTGGGAGATTTCACTCCTCATGATAATGAGCCTGGTAAAGGCCGCCTTGTTAGAGAAGATGAGAACGATGCCAGCGATGATGAAGATGATGATGAGAAACGCCGTATAGTTTTCTCTGTGAAAGAAAAATCACAAAGACAAAAAATCGCTGAGGAAATAGGTAATGTGATTATTTGAATAGTAAGTCCATTGGACCATTGCATTACTATTAAATGTGATTTGACATTATAGTCAAAAAGTATTTACACTTAATTAACAGTTTTATGTTAGAGGACTGTTCTTGCTTGGGTACAAGTGTCTTACTGGAATTTTTTGAAAACTGTAGCATGATCGTGATAGCTAACGTTTATTGAACACTTCTTGTGTGGCTAGTATTGTGTTAAGCACTTTACATGCATAAATTTACATAATTCAATATTGTTACGCAGCATTGGGTTTTATTCCTCCCTTTCAGTTGATGTCAAGCTTACAGAGATTAAGAAACCTACCTAACATTTTAACCATTACATTAATACTGCCTTTAGCTTCAAGAGATGCTGTGTTTAAACAGACAAAGTCAGGAGTATCAATGAGAGAGGAGATCATAATAGACATTTTAGTAAGATGGAGTTAATAACAATAGTTTTGCTCAATTCTTGTGAGATGTCAGGATAGCATCTCTTCCCTCCCTGCTTTTTGAGTGTTATTTACTTTCCTTTGTTGCTCATGGCCCCCAGGTATTGAGGGGAGTGATGATGATGCTTTAGTAACTGGAGAACAAGATGAAGAGCTCAGCCGATGGGAACAAGAGCAGATAAGAAAAGGAATTAATATCCCTCAGGTAAGAACTAAAGAATTCAACTTCAAAAATTAAGAAGTAGATTGAAAAACCTTTTTGTTTCTTTTCTTATAATTAAAATCATATTCCATGTTGAATCTTCATCATTCATTTAAGTAACATAATCAAGAAAAGTCACATGAAGTTATGTATTCATAAGCTTTTGTTCTTTTTTTTTTTCTATATCAGAGAACTCTATATATCCATAGGCTTTTAGAAGAAACTGTATTATATTTTGCCTTTTGCAGTCAGAATGATGAAAGAATTTCCAGTTTCTTAGATCAGTGTTTCTCAAAGTGGTTCTTCAACCAGCAGTATCACTGTCACCTGGGAGTGTATTAGAAATGCAAAAGTGCTCGCCCCTGCCCCAGACCAACAGAGTTAGATACCCTAGCAGGGCGGGCCCCAGCAATCTGTGTTTAACAAGCCTTCTAATTGATTTTGTTGTACACTAAAGTTTGAGAACCACTGCTTTAGATAGACTTTCTCTTTCCTGTGTAGCTTATTTTCTCAGACTTTAAAAATTTTGATTAAGATGGAGTTCTAATAATACAGAAACTTACTGAGATAGGTGAAAAATATCTTCCCAGGTAGTTATAATAATTTGTTTTATAGAATTAAGTAATACAGTGGGGAAAATTGCATAAATGAGTATGTTGAGGCAGAATTTGCATGCATTTGGGTGGTGTTAAGAAAATGATGTAATAAGGAAAGTCTTAGATTGGGATCTCTGGCTGCCCATTTATTCCATGACCATGGGCAAGACATTTATCTGATTCCATTGATAAGAAGTGGGCTTGGATTATTTTTAATGTCCCTTCCAACTCTAAACTTCTCTGATAATCCATTTTTCTGGAAATTATTTTTAAATAAATACAGTGATTCTGTCAAGAGATAGGACATTCATCCAATGCTACTCCTATCTGATTTCGAAGAATACTGCAATTATTTATTTTAATTACATGCTGTTAGGAAAATGGGTGTAATTTTTGCTGTTAGGTGCTTTTTTTTTAATCCTAAAGGCATATTATTCTTTTCAAAGTTTTAGCTTCTAATTTTCACGTATATCCCATTTCTTTTCTAGGTTCAAGCAAGTCAGCCTGCTGAAGTGAATATGTACTACCAGAACACTTACCAGACAATGCCTTATGGTTCATCCTATGGCATTCCTTATAGTTATACGGCCTATGGATCATCAGATGCCAAATCTCAAAAATCAGATAATACAGTCCCTTTCAAAACTCCCAGTAATGAGATGACTCCCGTTACTATTGATTTGGTAAAGAAACAGCTTAAAGACAGGTAGGGCAGATCAACTTCTTAAAGACCTGTCCTCTAGCTTTCTGTTCCCTCAGGCAACTTGTAGTCTGGGGTAGCAGATTCAGAACATCAGCAAAGAAGATTCGCTGGCCCATCTTCAAACGCTAAACAGAAGATGACTTCATACTTTGTTCTGCTACCTTCTTGGATTACTTCCGTGGAAGCCTTGAAAAATTATAAAAAATGCCACTCCATGATCTTGTTGAAGACAGTTCTGAGTTTGTACCTCTTGGACTCTGAAAAAGTGTAGTCAAGCTATGGGGGGAAAAGCAAAACAATGAAATTTTGGTTAGCTCCCAAATAACTTTATATACGAAGTCTATAAACAGCCTTTTTTTTTTTTTTTTTTTTTTTGAGAAAAAAAGCAGTACACGTGAAAAGATGCCATTCCAAGTATTTTTATGTTCTAATAGTGGGACTAAATGCATTATTATAATATTGCAAGAGTCCTGACAGCATAGACTTTTGGATGTAAATGTGTTATATTTATCCTTTTGTGTTCTTAAGGTTGGACTCCATGAAAGAATTGCACAAAACAAATCGACAGCAGCATGAGAAACATCTGCAAAGCCGAGTGGACTCTACCAGGGCTATCGAAAGATTAGAAGGGTCTTCTGGGGGTATTGGTGAACGGTATAAATTTTTGCAAGAAATGCGAGGGTATGTCCAAGACTTGCTTGAGTGTTTCAGTGAAAAGGTAAGAATGTAAAAATATTAATCTCTTTGAATAAGGCAAAATTAGGGAGATCTAGATGGCCTTGTGTAGAACATTCTGTAATTATCAGAAAATATCCACAGAATTCGACTTTAGAAGTGATGAAACTCATGCTTCATTTTCTTCACTTCATTAGTGGCATGATCTCTTGGGAGCATTATAGTACCTTTGTTGAAAACAGAAAAAAAGATAATACCTCAAAGCACATTTAAATAGTGCTTTGGCGAGTCTTATCTCAATATAATGCTAGATTATTAGCCTGCGCTAAATTATTAGACTATAAGGGACTCATTCTGATGGAATTTTCTTTTTTATGGTTTAGGT
This sequence comes from Lepilemur ruficaudatus, assembly GCA_963574885.1. Classification (NCBI taxonomy): domain Eukaryota; kingdom Metazoa; phylum Chordata; class Mammalia; order Primates; family Lepilemuridae; genus Lepilemur; species Lepilemur ruficaudatus. The sequence goes on along the minus strand of CAUYRT010092540.1, from coordinate 23,031 downwards.
CTAAACTTATTTTTAAACTGTTTCTATAAGTTATTCTAAATATGAATAAAGTTGCAAAATTTTATTAGTTTTTTTGTTTTTTTTTTTTGCTCTAGATGGTTGTTATTGCTGCTAGTAGTTTTCATCTTGAGTAAGCCTATGCTTTATTCATTTCAGAAACCATTCATTGGACATAATTTTTTTTAAGGTCTCATTTCTTCCAAGTTCATTTTTTTCAGTGTGATAGTTGGCACAATTTTTTGCATTCTATTACAGCATTTATTGTTTGCATTTTTAAAAACTAGGTTCACACAGTTAATTTCTCAAGTGACCTCCTAATTGATTTTTCTTTAAAATAAAGATATTGTTTGATGTTGGTTTATAACCAACATTAGTGGACTTTGTAGCCTTATCTTTAAATAAAAAAATTAAAATCGTGGTCTTTAAATATCCTGTCTCTGAACTTTGGATTGGAAGGAACATTTCCCCTTATCATAATAGCTGTGCAGATTAGCATAGAATTTATAAGCATATAGTGTGCTTAAATGAGTATTTCAACTTTTTTTGTTTTAAATCTCTTTTGTTTACTTCAATACCCTAAAACCAAAGGCTGGCAAAAGAACATTGCCAGACTGTGTCTTCTTGATGAGTCTTAATGGTTCCAGTGAATCTGTGGTCAGATCCAGCATGAGACAGCAATCGCCATGTCCTCTCTGTAGGATTCATCATGTTTTATCCTTTTACCTAGTTTCCGGAGAAGCAAATGCAGTCTGAGTTACGATATCCCATCTGGCAGATCAGTTGCTTAGGTTGGGGAAGAAATAGACTTGACTGTACTGCTCTGTGCAGGGGGCTGGAGTCAAGATTGGAAGTGGAACCTAAGTGTCAGAGCTGACAGTCCTTCCTACTGGTAAAGCCCTTCTGAGCCCAGTGGGCACTGTGGGAGCTGGTCTCATAACCTTTGTGACTAGACAAAGGATCTTTTTCTTAAACTATGTTTTGTAAGTTAGGTTTTCCCTGGGGAGCTTTTTGAAGTATCTTGGCCTTTGATTTGGAACTTAACTTGAGTAAACTGAGACACTTGTAATTGCAAGCACAGTTAACTCTAAAAAATTCAACAGTAATATGATCAGCTAGATCATACCATTCTTGAATTAAAAAGAATACTAGGATATCTACTTTATATAGTTTTTATTGCTGAATTATTAGTGTACTTCATCTCTCCTTGAATATCCTGTCCTAGAGAAGTTACTTCAGGTTGTGTTAATGTGGCTATAGTCACTTAGATGTTTTGGAGCAGATCTTAAACCTTATATATTTTACAGTGATTATATTTTAATTAAAAGAGAGATAGATATACCCTCTTTTAAAGATGAGTATTTTATTTCATTCTGACATCTTCATATGCATTCAGTTTTATTAAGAATGCTGCTGAGTTGTTAATATCATAAATTGTCATCTTGGAAATATTTAGGAACAATTGGATAGATTTGAATATTCAGTTTAGTTATTATACTATAAAAATATTATTTCAGGGTAAGACCATAAAAAGATAAAGATTCCTTGTTTTTTCCTCTTTCTTTATAATAATTTAAGTGGTTTTTGAACTTAGATTTTAAATTATTTGTAAATCATTTTAACTTTGCATTGTTTTATTTCCCTATAATCATCTTTCTTGTGTTCTTTGCCTTAAATGTGATCCTAAAATAGTAATAATCAATAACAGTCTTGAGTTTAGAGAGGGTAAAGAAATTGTTACAGTGCAGACTCTTGAGATAAATCAGTATTGTTAAGAAACTTGAATGAGATCTGAAAATGTGGTTTATAGCTTTTATTCTGAATGAAGTTTTTCTTTGAGCTTTGTTAAATGCATTCCAATTCCTAAACAGAAAAACTACATTGTCAGAATCTTAACTATAAATTGGAAAATTAAATTCTGTGTGATACCAGCTCAGATACGTAGCTCTTACAGAAGAGAAAGATTAACAATCTCCAGGACTAAAAGAATGTTTGCTAGGTACATTTGTCTTCAGTTCTGCAATGTTTTTTTTCAAATGAGGGGGTGGGAAAGTGTAAGTCACAATGATATGGCAGTAATTACTAAAGGGATATCAGATTATAGTAAATTTTAATGATAGAGTCTCTGGGCTCAGCTCTCAAGGATAATCATTGCAGATTTGGGGACATTGTTGCCCATGCTGTGGCACATGACTCCATCAGTTTGGCCTTTCTGTGAACATTTGCTACTTTTGCAATGGAATCATGCAAGTTTATAAAATTGCTTTTATTACAGACATCTTTGTATTCCACCTGCCTTTTTTTATTTTCCATTTGCAGTCTGTTCAGTTCAGGAAGCTGCTATAACACTTGGTGCCAGTGTTCCCAAACTCTAAATAATGTGTTTTCCATTTGCACTAACCACCAGGAAACTAGAATTTCTGGTTTCCTCAGGTATGTGTAGTGGTCATTAGTGTTTTGTGAAAGTTTCATAGCATTTGGTTATAACATAAGGTATTTATAAAAAGAACATTTTCTGTTTGTTTTACTTTTTCTTAAAGTTAGGTCTCATGTTCTATAAGCTTTTATGTTCTTATGAATCAAGTAAATGTTTTAGCTATGGATATTAACCTGAAAAAAATTTCTTAACTTTGTAAGCTGACAATCCATGTGAAAAATTTTATTACAAAATATGAAAAAATTTAAACATTTGATAGGAAGGAAAGAACTTTCTCAGATTGAGATATATTAATTTTAGACAGGTTAGTGATAGCTAAACATTTTATTTGCTGTATAAATCATTCCGTTTATGTTTAAAATGTGTAATAAATCTGCAAAATAGTTTAACATATTACTGAAAGATACTTAGTACATATGAGTGGCAGAGCAATTTAAATGTCCAAAATTGGGCAGTTAGCCGACTCTTGTTCTTACCTATTCAGAGCCATCGCAATGCAAATTATGCTGCTGGAAAATTAAAAATAGACATTTAAAAGACTTCTAAGTACTTAAATATTCTTTAAAGAAAAAGCATTAAAATTTTTGACATTTCTTTACTTGTTCTCTCTATTAATACTGAAATGTTGCCTTTCTTAACCAAACTTTTGCTCCAATAATTAGGCACTGGACGTTATTGGATTAGAAGAAGAACTCATGTTTCCTAAGCATTGTAAAACTGAATTGATATTTATGTGCCGCTGGGGATTCATGAATGTTCTGTCCATAGAGAGGGTACTTTTTCAGAAATCCGGAAATAGAATGGAACCCTCAAATAAGTAAGCAGCTGAGGAGTTTGGTGTTACGGAGTGTGTTGTATTTTTACAGGTGCCACTGATTAATGAACTTGAATCAGCAATACATCAGCTGTACAAACAGCGAGCTTCCCGCCTTGTCCAAAGACGACAAGATGATATTAAAGATGAATCTTCGGAGTTTTCAAGCCATTCAAGTCAGTCCATCTTGAAGGTTTTTATTATTCATTAAACAACCTTGTTTACTTAGTGCAGCCTAATTGAAAATTAGAGATCTCAGAGCATTTGTTTTTAAGAAACAAGTTTTCTTGCTCTTGTGTCAGGTAGATCTAAAAATTATTACAGCATGTCCTTGAATTGTATTTCAGAAAATACAGCTTCACAGAGGAGCTCAAAATACGTGCAGTAATATTCTTTCAATCTTATTCTTCTTTGGGCATATTTTTTCATTCTCCTTTAGAGTATAGAAAAGACATTATCGGTATTTTATATTAAAACCACTATCTGTTTGGCCCTAATTGATTTTTTTGATTTCTGTTTTCATCCTGTTCATAACACCACTACAAATGCTATTGATCACGGTGAAAGATTTTGCGTTTAGGGACTGGGAAAGTTTGTGGGGAGGGGGATAGCTGTATTATATGACAAAATGACACAACTCCAAGATTAGGGGAGTTTGAGCTTTTACCCTTTGGATAAAGCAGACTTTTTGTATTTTCTTTTTAAATGTTCCTTTCTCTAGTTTGCCTTATATACTGGGTTTTTTAGTAAGTCAGTTGATGCCTACAATTCTGGAAATTTTGTGTAAAAATGTAGAAATTGAATTTCTGTTACTTTCATTATGACATATGGAAACCCAAAACTAATCAGAAACTTCTTTTTAAATCTGAGAAATTCCGTTTTTCCCCATTTCCCTTCATATTCTTGAGTACCCTAATAGGAATTTTCCTGGTGTGGATTCCTTGGGGCTTCTTTTGTCATCTCTTTGTTCCCATGTCACTAGTTTTCAAATGGAAGAGTGCATCACAGTTACCTGATATTCATTTAAAATGCAGATTTCCTGGTCCTAGCCCTGGAGATTCTTACCTAGGTCTTTGGTGTCCAGAAACCTGCATGTTAAACAACCACTTCAGGTGATTGAATTGCAAAGGACCCTCAAGCAGTGCCTTGCCATACAAGGTGTTCTCCAAGTCAGAGAGATATTGGATCTCTGAGAAAGCATCCTCTTATATGTCAGATGGGTTTTAGAGAAGCATAAAGAGATGGTAATATGGCCCCCAGAGCTGAGGCAGACTCAGCTGTGAGCCATATAAATGGCTTTGACCTTCTGTTTTTGCCATACAAGTTTAAATTGAATTATTAACATTGGGCACCTGAATGACTAATGCATCCCTCCCAGATCACTTTTGACCCAGACAGAACCAGATTTCTGGGGCAGAATACAGGTAACCATTAAACTACAAAGGGAAGTCATTTTCTTTTAAATGAGATGGTTTGTGTGAACTGTCCATTTCATCAAATACCTTTCCCACCTACAATCTGTTATTCAAACTATGGAGCTATTTACTTACTTGGAATTTGAAGAAGAGTTGAGTGATACCTGTTAATTAGACTGAAAGTTGGAAATTGAAAGATAATGGGAAAGTGAAAAATACTATTCTAGAGGTAGTATATATTGATTGCCAGAGATTTGAGGAGAATTGCTGAGACACTGAAGAATCAATTCATTTTCTGATCTTTTTTTTTTTAAAGAAGCAAAGAATAGCCTGAAAGTTATGTGTTTAGATTTGTAAGCACTTGTCCACAATTACTGTGTATAAATAATTATTACAGAAATGAAGGAGTGTATCACTTTAGTCATCTACACTCAAGGTATCTCCCCCATTATACATTTTATGAAACTTATAAATAAGCAATGTTTAAGTATTTATTACGGTAATGAGTAGTCTTTAAAATATTTTTTTAATGGAAGACACCTTAAAGAGTCAGGAACTATTTCTGTTGTTTGGGATATTTTAGCTAATTCATCTACTTCATCTAGGGTGTGTAAGGAACTCATAGTTGAGGTGGAGCTGGGGCATCTTTCTTGTTTAGTAATCTTTCATTGTAAATTAGTGAACTCTGGAACACATCTCTTTCCTAATATCAGAGCTAGTTTGAATGAATGAAAAACTTTTAGAAAAAATGAACTTTTAAAAATAATAGACTATGATAGCTAGGATACTCTGAAGTAGGAGCTGATTTTTGGTTTTGTTTTTCCTGCTGCTGATTTTGGTGACATATTTCTGATATGAGAGAAAAAAATATGCACAAGTCTTTTTTTTTTTTTTTTTAAATCAACAGACATGCTAGCCAGCATGTCTTAAATGGATGGCTTTTGTCTTGCATGAGAACCCCCTTCCCCCCAATCTCTTGGGTTTATTTCCCATTACTATCCTATACTTTCAAGAATATCTTCACAGTGTGGAACTAAAATGTAGAAATGAGGGAAGTATAGCAGACAGATGTTTCCACCATCCCTTCTACCCTAGACAAGATTAGAGGAGTCTTTTCTGATGAAAGAGAATGGAGAAAAGACCCTGAGACACTAACATCTGGGAGTCCCCAATAAAAGAAATGGCTCTCCTACCCAGTGATCTGATGGAGATGCTTCTTTTAGATATCTCCCACCTATGCACACAGAGCTTCCAATCTTGCTTTTATATGTGAACAGGCAGTTACCAGTCATCATAAAGACCAACACAAGTAATAGAACCAAAGGACTGAGGAAAAAGACCATGCTGACGGCAGCAAAAAGCTTTAAAACATAATTGAAATGTTTTAAAGATAATAGAAGGTATCTTACTCAATACCAGTATAGAATGCTATAGAAGAGGCAAACTAAAAATATGGTAACTAAAATATAAATTTACATAGAAGAATTGGAATCTAAAGCTAGAAAATTACCCTAGAAATTTTTTTTTTTTTAAAAAAAGGCCAAGTGTACTATGAAAGAGTAGTGTTTTGAGACTACTAAGTTGGTCCTACTCAGATACAGTTTTCAATCTATACTTTCGCCTTGTTCTAAAAATAGTGATGGAGAGTAAATTTCTACAAAGCAAAATTAGAATAAAATAGAATAAATTATTAAACTCTTGCAATAAAAAGCTGTTTTCTTATGTTTTCCTACCTATGTCTCTTTGCTGTCATTTCATATCATTCAACATGTGATGCTTAAGTTCTTCCTTGAAAATGTAATCTATTATTTTTCCCTTTGCACAGGTAATTTTTAATTTATTTGGTCATCATGATTGCATAAACTAGTCTTGTTACTTAGACATAAAAATAGTGAGTAAGCCCAGTTGCATTTGTGTAGGGTTGCTGAACTCTTAAGAAAGAAATCAATTCTTGAACTTTCCTACTTCTTTTCATGGGAATGCAGAATAACACTGAGATTTGTTCTAACTAAAAACCTATCCGGTTTACCAGTTATTGCAGAATCCTGCTGTTGAGATTAGGAAGCAGTCTATCATAATGGCTTATTCTGTGCAAACTCTTTCCTCAAGATTGTTGAAGGAAGGATTTTAATTTTAACCATTGCTGTTTTACAGATAAAGCTCTGATGGCACCAAATCTTGATTCCTTTGGACGAGATCGGGCACTGTATCAAGAACATGCAAAACGCCGGATTGCAGAGCGGGAGGCCAGGAGGTAATTCTATAAGTGCTCTGTTTGGGAAACGCTTGGTTTGTTTGGGAAAGGAGGAATCTTTTTTGTTTAATTTGGAAACTTCATGTTTGTTATTTAGGACTCGTCGTAGACAAGCCAGAGAGCAAACTGGTAAGATGGCAGATCACCTTGAAGGCCTTTCCAGTGATGACGAAGAAACTTCTACAGATATTACTAATTTCAATCTGGAAAAAGGTGAGACGTTTATTTGGAAATGAAACTCATTGTCAGTTTGGTTTCTACTTGGGTATGGTTTTTATCATGAAATGGTTTGGATCTTTGTGGCCTCTACATTAGAACCAAACACTTTTTTTAATTGCAAAAACTTGTACCCATTTTTTATTAGGGAATATCATGATGAATTCTTAAAAATAGGGATAACACCTTGTCATAGGGTTTACTTAGTACTTGCACAATAAATGATGTTATTCTTTAGAATAGTAGAATTTTAAGTGACCAAAATATGTGTCAAATCCTGAGGGCAGCTCTAACTTCGGCCTATTTAGGCTGAAAAGGTAAAGCTTGGCAGTAGACCTGAAAAAAACTCCTGACTTACAGAGTCATGAATCATTTGAACCTAGAGAAATAGTTAGTATTATGTGTGCATTTCCAGAAGGATCTCCAAATAAGTCTTCATTTCCCACCATTGGCTATAATTATTTGTAATTATATTGGCTGCAAGCCATAGTTGGAGAATCTTCTTTTTCTCCCACTTTTTTAATGGTAAAAATTCCTAAACATACAGACAAATTTCAAGAATAGCACAGTAGTCACCCATATCCCTATCACTCAGATTGAACAATGCTTGCCATTTCACCAAGTTTGCTCTGTATATGCATGGGTATGTGTGTGTGTGTGTGTGTGTGTGTGTGTGTGTGTGTGTGTGTGTGTGTGTGTTTTGCTGAACCATTTGAAAATATCCTACAGACATCATGGTACATCACTCCTTAAATTTTCAGCATGTTTTTCCTAAAAATGAGGATTTTTTCATTGTAATCATAGTGCCATTATCACACCGAAAAATATTAACTAAAATTTTGAAATATCGTGTTCATATTTAATTTTCCTCAATGGCATCCACAGAAAACCTCTTTTAGAACTGTTTTTATGGGTTATTTTGTGGTTTTCATTTGTATTTTCCAAACCAGGAACCCCCCAAGGTTCATGCTCTGCATTTGGTTGTTACATTTTTTCGTCTGAAATAAATGGGTATCCATGAGTACTCTGCACATTCACACACCCTTATTACTTGTTTAGGACATGAACTTTTTGAATAGACCAGACCGCTTGTCTTGTAGAACATCCTACATTCTGGATTTGTTTGTATGTTTCCTCTTGGTTATTGTTTAACTTGTCTTTCCATTCATAGTATTTCTTGTAAATTGAAAGTTAGGTCTGAAGGTTTGATTAGATTTGGGTTAAACTTTTATTTTTAGCAAGAGTACTTCATATAGGATGCTGTTTCTTACATAATACACATAAAAAATGTTAGATTGTCCCACTATTATCGATGTTAAGATTGATCTTCTGATGAAGTTTGTTAGGACATAATCTCTCCATTATAAAGATTTCCTTTTCCCAAGTAATCTGGGGCATCATGTTAATATCTTATTCCCAAATAAATTTTCCCTTAAAGATCCTAGCATCCATTCAGCTGATACTTGTCTGTGTCAGTTATTGCTAATCACCAACTGACTTTGAAAGAAGCAGTGTCGCCAATCATGATGCACAGTTGTTTACACAGTGATTTGTGGACTAAAGCCAGCAGCAAAGTTTGTATTTTATGCATTTATTCACAGTTAATATACCAGGTAACTGAAATTTGAACCATGTTTTTAGGGCACAGGTATTTAGCTAAACCCTGGTAACAGAAAATTGTGCACATTGAAACTGTTCAAAACAAGGACTGGCTGCACCTTAGATTGCATAATAGACAAATTGAAACCTAAATTACCTTTGTTTATCTTTTCTTGTAAATTGCGATTAACAGCCCTTTGTTAATGAGCCTATCTGATCAATAGTAAGGCTACAGAGAAAACACTGAAAGTATTGAACTGTTCTTTTCTACTTCATGCTAAATTATGGTTCTCTGTGGGGTTTTATGCTGTTTTTAGATCGCATTTCAAAAGAATCCGGCAAAGTTTTTGAAGATGTCCTTGAAAGTTTCTGTTCAATCGACTGTATTAAAGCACAGTTTGAAGCATGGCGTTCAAAATACTACATGTCCTATAAGGATGCTTACATCGGCCTTTGTTTGCCAAAGTTGTTCAACCCCCTCATAAGACTGCAGCTCCTCACTTGGACTCCTTTGGAGGTGGGTGGCTTCTGTCACTGTTAGAAAGCAACATAACCTGATGTCTGGATAATGTTAGTCTCAGAGTTAGAGATGTAAGCTTAAGCAAAACATTTTTCAGGGGAAATAGGGCGCAGGCCGTAATGAATGCAGATTGTATCTGGGTATAATCTTATGATCTTTCCTTTTAAATTTCATACCTTCCCAAAAGAGCTATCTGTTGCTTTTCATTTGATACATAGCTCCTTTCTCCATCAGCTAAAATTTTATGTAGTGACACTGGAATATGAACGTGAGTACAAAGAACTTGGTCCTTTGATCCTAGTGGAACTTAGAACCTGATGGGAAAGCACAGTGAGGCAGTTAAGAATGAAGACCTGGAATAAGTCAGCAGTAATGGAAGTCGGGAGGGTGAGACGTTGATAAACTTAGGAGGTGGAATCAGTAGGCCCCGTTGACATGGTATATAAGGATTAGACTGTATAGGTAGGTCTAGTTATATGTTTACAGTATGGTTTTGGAAGTTACCAACATATGGGTAGAGCTGTAGACATGATTAAGATTGGCTGGATTGAATGTGTAAACTATAAGAAAAGAAGGCTGAGCCTGGAGCCCTGAAAACACAACTTGAAAAAAATGTGGGTTCTGGGAAGCATTCAGCTCACAGCTCCTGGATGCTCTTTGCCAGACCTTGTGGAGTTTTACCCTGTGCATGGATGTCTTGGTAGACAGCAAAGGCTCAAGGCTGGGTGTGTATTTTGGAGTTGTTTTTCTGTGTAGCCCACTCCTGTCCCTTAGCTTCCAGCTCTTGTCAGCCTCCTTGAATTCCATGTTCTGTCTCCTCCACTCAGCAAGACTGCTCTGCTGTCCTGAACCAATAGCTCACCTCATTTGATTCCCTTCTTTCATGTGCTGCTTGTGGCTCATTGTCTGAAAATGGATTTCATATTTTATCCAGTTTTTAATTGTTTACAACCAAAACCTAGATCCAGTCCTTATTACTTTTATTATGGCTGAAAGCAGAAATGGCCACTATTTTAAATGTTTGGGTAACCATTTTAATATTTTTTAGGCAAAATGTCGTGACTTTGAGAATATGCTATGGTTTGAATCTTTGCTGTTTTATGGATGTGAAGAAAGAGAGCAAGAAAAAGATGATGTAGATGTTGCACTACTACCTACCATTGTGGAAAAAGTGATTCTTCCTAAACTAACAGGTAAATCTCCTGTTTTCTGAGTTGAACATTCAGACACATTGGCTTCCCAAACCTATTTTTAAGAGAGTTTTTAATACAGAGCATATTTTCTCATAGAAATTGCCTGATAAATGATGGTTACTGTATGGCCCAGAGATGGCTAAAGGGTAGGGGGTTCTTACTGTGGGACTTGAAGACCCTTGGGGTGGACCTGTGGGAGTAATTGATCAATAGTTGAGCTTTAGAGACTCAAAGACTGCCTGGAGCAAAACTGAATACGTAGTCAGAGAGGGGATATGCATTTATCTGGGGAGCAGTTTCACCAGTTTCTCAAAAAAGATTAGGAATCATTGATACAGAAACCTACACTAGAAGTAGTGTCGAGCTTAGTTACAAATTCTTGCTGCTGAGACAACATCTCAATACAGAAATCCTTTTCCCCCTAATGGTTATTTTCTCTGACTAGCAGAAATAGGAGGACTCTATTCTTGCTCCACATCCTCCCCTGTCCCTCAGAATTCCCACAGTTAATAGGACAAAGAAGACTGACAATTACATTGTAGAGAGAAAGGAAAAATGAATTAGGATTGGCATTATAATTAGAGGACTGCTTGATACAGATTTAAGTAAGCTGTAATTTACTTCTGTATGTCTGTATCTCAACATATATCCTATTTTGTTCTTAATAGTGATAGCTGAAAATATGTGGGACCCTTTTTCTACAACACAGACTTCAAGAATGGTTGGAATTACACTAAAATTAATAAATGGATATTCTTCAGTAGTGAATGCAGAAAATAAAAATACACAGGTAATGTAATTATTATCTTTGGGAGGCTTTTTTTTTCTTCTTTTTCTGTTGAAAATTAGTGAAAATTGAAGAATGAGTGGTTATTCTAAACCCACTAGAAATCTGATTCTCTCACTCTGGACATCCAGGCCTTTAATGCCTGAATTATATAAAATTTGAGATACTAGTTTTCAATTAAAAAAATCTACACGGAAGGAAGATAATCAGTCAGCCTCTCATTTATACTATTTCTCACCACCACACCCCCACTCCAATTGAACTTATCAGATGCCCCTTTAAGAACTGTATTTTTGGGGAAAGAGAAAAATGTAAAACTACTAGAATGGTTAACAATTAATTTAAATGCTAAAACATTTAAATAGCATATAAAAAGACTAAGTATTATTTTCTATAGTGATGCTTTCCCTCAGTGCACATTTTATATGAGCTATCTAAACATGGAGAAGGTGGATGCTCCTGTATTATTGTTGAATTTTCTCTGACCTCATTTTGAGAAGAACCAGATTATGCACCTGATCTTTATACAGTAGTCTAAGAGATTGAAAGATTTCTAAATGGCTTTATTGTTTGGTAATTGTTGGGGAATGAACTAATAGATTAGTAAGTATTAATGACATAAGGGCCTTCAATGAGGAAAATAAAAAATTTTAGCAAATGGTTAACTCAAAATTTAATACTCAATTACATGATTTGGAATATGTCTTATTTTTATCATAGTCCTTATTTAAATTCATGATCTACTTTTAACTCTTCAGGTATACCTAAAAGCACTTTTATTGAGAATGAGAAGAACTTTAGATGATGATGTATTTATGCCTTTATATCCCAAAAAGTAAGTAACTCTGAAGAATATTAAAAACAATATTCTCCATTGTCTTTCAGAAAAGGCTTCTATAATTCTGGAAAACTGAAGGTAGCTTGAAATGTAGACTTTACCTATGTAGTGTAAGCCATTGTTCCAAAGAGACAAGCACAGTGAGGACATTGTTTCCATATGCAGAATAATGCGGTTAATACTCTTTGTTCTCCCTCAGTATTTCAGAATAAATTTCCATTGCTTTTTATCTTCCAGAATATAATTCTTTGAAAATTTGAAAAACCTACCTGTTTTACTTATAGAAAAACCTTTTTGTTTTTGTTTTTGTTTTTTTTTTGGTAGGAATCATGGTACCTACTTATAAAATATTTGATCATTGTGTGTTTCTCTTTTTTTTTAATAGTGTCTTAGAAAATAAAAATTCTGGACCTTACTTGTTTTTTCAACGACAGTTTTGGTCTTCGGTTAAGGTATGTGTCTGTAGGGTCTAAAAGACTTCAGATTTTGTTTGACTTCATGTTGTATTTTCAAAAGTATTTCAGTTTTTGATAACTCCATAGACTTAGCTTTATGTATACAAAAATCTCCATTTTGATAACTAATTTTTTTCCAAAAGTTTATTCAAGTTTGATATTTCAACAAGAGACAATCTTGGGTTTCAAAGTAAGGTCCAAGCTTCTCAACCAAGTGCCTAACTAAGCCACAATTTATTCAATAGAGTGCAGTAGTCCCTCCTTATCCACAGGGGGTATACTCCAAGACCCCCAGTGAATGCCTGAAACTGCAGATAGTACTGAACCCTATAGATACTATGTTTTTTCCTATGTATACGTACCTATGATAAAGTTTAATTTATAAATTAGGTATAGTAAGAGATTAACTAATAATAAAATAGAATAATTATTAACAATGTACTGTGATAAAAGTTACATGAATGTGGTCTCTTTGTGTCTCTGTCTTTTGGAAAATATCTTAAATGTACTGTACTGGGTAACTGAAAGCACCGATAATGGGGGACTACTGTCCCAGGTACTCTTCTAAGTTTTGGGGATATAGCATCGAGTAAGATAGAAGTGGAATCTTCATGGAGTTTACAGTCCAGCACAGTTGGCACATAGTGAATAAGTAATCACAGGTGTGATGAGTTGTGAAAGGGGAATTTCAAGTTAGTGTGGGAGCATGTGACAAAGGGCACAGAGACCTTGACTATCCAGTCCCAGAAGATCGCCTTCCACCTGAGGATGTGCAGTTTAGATTATTAGACCAGAGGAATAAATAAGAGTTGGCCCTGAAGCGAAAGAGAGCAGGCTACATTAGAGGAACTGGAAAAAGTACAGGGTGGCTAGAGTTAGGGAGGCGGTAAGATGTCCAGATGCTATAGGATCTAGCAGGTTCTGTGAAAGTATTTGTTCTTTATCCTAAAAGTTATAGGAAGACACAGAAAGACTGTTTATTTCAGTTTTTTTTTAAGGTATATTTTATATGCAGTAAATTTCACTCTTTTCAGTGTATAGTTCTATGAATTCTGATAAGTGAATACAGCCATGTCATCACCACCAAAATCAAGATACGTAGCACTTACTGGCCGGGCGTGGTGGCTCACGCCTGTAATCCTAGCACTCTGGGAGGCCAAGGCGGGTGGATCGCTCAAGGTCGGGAGTTCGAAACCAGCCTTAGCAAGAGTGAGACCTCATCTCCACTATAAATAGAAAGAAATTAATTAGCCAACTAAAACTGTATAGAAAAAATTAGCCGGGCATGGTAGCACATTCCTGTAGTCCCAGCTACTTGGGAGGCTGAGGCAGAAGGATTGCTTGAGCCCAAGAGTTTGAGGTTGCTGTGAGCTAAGCTGGCGCCACGGCACTCACTCTAGCCCGGGCAACAGAGTGAGACTCTGTCTCAAAAAAAAAAAAAAAAAGATATGTAGCACTTATTGTTCCCTAAAATTCCCCATGCCCCTTTTTAGTCAAGCCCACCCCTGACCCCTGGCCACCTCCCAATCTGTTTATGTTCTGTGGTTTTCTTTGCAAGAAATATCTTATGAATGGAATTATATAGTAGGGAGTCTTTGAGTCTGGCTTCTTTCACTTGACATAATGTGTTTGAGATTTGTCCATGTTGTGTGGTTGTACCAAATTGGGTTTTTTGGTTTTGCATCCATTCCCATATTAAAGAACATTTGGATTGTGTTCAAGTTGGTGTAATTATGAATAAAGTTACTATTAGAGGGTTCTGAGTATATAAGGTTTCATTTCACTTGAGTGAAACAACTAGGCAAAGCTATTTTGTAAAGTGACTGTATGGTTTTACATTCTTACCAGTATTCTGTTAGTGTCCTAGTAATTCCTTATTCTCACCACACTTGATGTTGTCAGCGTGTTTTTTTGTTTTGTTTTGTTTTTTGGTCATTCTACTAGGTGTATAGTGGTATCTCATTGTGGTTTTAATTTGCATTTCCTTAATGTATTGAGCACGTTTTCATGTGCTTATTTGCTATCTGTGTATGTTTTTTGGTGAAGTGTCTTTTCAAATCTTGCACTCGTGTTTTAAGTTGGGCAGTTTTTTTCTTCTTGAGCTTTTGAGTTCTGTATTCTGGAAAGAAGTTCTTTATCAGACAAATAATTTGTATAGATTTTTCAGTCTGTGGCTTGTTTCTTCATTTTAATAGTCTTCCATGTACAGAAGTTCTTAATTTTGATGAAGTCCAATTTATCATTTTTTTTCCTGTTATGGATTATGCCATATCTAAGGAATCTTTGCTTAACATAAGGCCATAGAGTTTTTCTCCTTTCTTTTACCTAGAAGTTTCTTAGTTTTAGGTTTTACATTTAGGTCTGTGATTTATTTCTAGTTAATTTTTATTATGGTGTATGGGGCTTGGATTTAGGTTCATTTGTTCCAGCACTGTTTTTGAAAAGGCTATTCTTTCTCCATTGAATTGCTTTGTGCTTTTGTTAAAAATCAGTTGACCATATATATGTGGGTCATGGAAGGGAGTTTAGCAGGGAAGTGACATGAACAGGTTGCCATCTTTAAGATTACTCTGTCTGCTTGTGGAGATAATGGATTGAAATAGTAGTAATGAAAATGGGAACTAGTATTTATTGTGTATTTACTAGATGACAAGCACTGTGCCACACCTTTTATATAGGTTGTCTTGTTGTGTCCTCAGAACAGCTCTGTGAGATAGACACTGTTTTTTAACTCTACTTCTGGGACAGTGAGGCACAGAACAACCTGCCCAGGGTCATTCTGTACCTTGTGGTAGACATGGGAATCTAACTCAGGCCAGTCTGACTCTTGAGCAGCTCTTTGCAACTGGGAATCATACCTAATGCCCTAAGGTTTCCATTATGTATTGTGAATTCTCTTTCCTTTGCATCTAGAATGGTACTAGCTATGTATTACCCTTGGGAAAATTGAGTAAAGAGTCACTCAGATCATTTTCTGTAGGTTTATTTATTTCTCTTGCCGAACTCTGAGAAAGGCTACTCCAGAGCTCTTGCTCATAATCACTGAAGTCACTGCAGGATTCAGAAAGATGGTGGCAGCTCAGATTAGGGCATAGCAACCAGAACCAAGAGAAATGGACAGATTTGATGGCGGTGGAATCAAACAACTTGAGGGAGAGGTCCAGAAATGTATCCGGGCTTCTGGTCTGAGCAGTTGGATAGATAGTGTTAGGAAATAACTGGGAAATTTTTATGGTAGGATGGGTTGGGCCTTCCATTTTATAATAATGGCTTTCATTTTATATATGTATTGAGCTTGAGTAGCTTGAGATGTTCAAGTGATACAGAGTGGTCCGGGTTCATGAGATCTGGTAGCTATGCAGTGTTGTAGTCAGAAAGAGAATCTCCCGTCTTTTGGGAGGAAGGTCATAGGACTAGCTTAGGCATAATTTTGAATGGAGGAGACACTTTATCTGAATTAGCATTGCCCAGTAGTGCTGTCTACAATGGTGGAAATGTTCTGTATCTGTGCTGACTAGTATTATGGCTACTAGCCGCGTGTCTCTATTTAAATTTTAACTAATGTAAAATTTAAAATTCAAATCTTCAGTAGTTCTAGGAAATATTTGGATCTTTGAAAGGACTTATTAGTACTTTGGCAAGACATTATCTACTGTATTTCATATGGTGTTTTACTGTGTAACTAATTTACTCTATACCTAAATTTAATTGCTTAACATTGCCTCTGTGATTTTTTTCCCTTCTTTCTAGCTATTAGGGAATTTTCTTCAGTGGTATGGCATTTTCTCAAATAAAACTCTTCAGGAATTATCAATAGATGGCTTATTAAATAGATACATTCTCATGGCTTTTCAGAATTCAGAATATGGAGATGACAGCATCAAAAAAGCCCAAAATGTGAGTTAAATGACATACAGTATAGTTTTTAAAGTATATAAGATATGATGAATTAAGTTTTCTTTATTTGAAGAGGGATTCGGGAATTTTATGTAACCCTCTTTGATTATTGGACTTGTATAAGGTTGACAATCAGTTTACTTAGGTAGTTCCAAACCCCCATAGCATTTTTCACATAAAAATGTATACTGTAATATCTATCCACATATCTCTATCATTATTTTTATAGATATTAGTAAAAATTTTAATGTTTTTTAGGTATTAGTAAAGTTTTAATTTTTTGTAGGTGTTAGTAAAAGTTTTAATTCTGAGGTAATAAAAACCTTATTATCTCAACCTAAATCTGGGCTAGCTTGGCTCCCACTACTAGCATGGAAGCCTATTCGTGGAATTATTCTGGGGGATGTCACAATTTCATATTTATAACTGCACATATTTTTATATAAAAAGCTGCTGATAAAGGAGAACTCAGTTCATTTACTGGCATCTTGGAAGGCTGGAAAATGAAGCAATTGGTTATTCATTTTATGTTACTAATTTACTTAAATACCAGAAAAATTACTTATCTTTTGCTTTGAGTACCTGACCCGTCAGTTGAAGTAAAAATTCAGGAATATCGGTATAGTTAATGTAGGAAGTCAGGTTTAAAAAATATCCCATCAGAGTAATTTATAGCAGAATAGCAAGTCTTCCAGTTAAAAACACTATGCCCATTATCTAGACTTAGCTTTTAGATACTTTATTTTCTTTGTATAATTTAATTTTTTTCATTTATTTTTATATGTATATATATTCATGCAGTACAAGTGTAATTTTGCTACATTGATATGATGCATTATGTTGAAATCAGGGTAGATGCTTTCATTTATTCTGTTTTAACTATTTTATTTTGCATCTTTTTTCTCCATAGGTAATCAATTGTTTCCCCAAACAGTGGTTCATGAATTTGAAAGGAGAAAGAACTATTTCTCAGTTAGAAAACTTTTGTCGATACCTTGTACATTTAGCAGATACAATTTATAGAAATAGTATTGGATGCTCTGATGTGGAAAAAAGAAATGCAAGGTAATTTTTTGTAATTACTTGATGAAATGGTAATCTAGAGTTTCTTTTTTTTTTTTTTTGAGACAGAGTCTCACTGTGTTGCCCAGGCTAGAGTGCCATGGCATCAGCCTACCTCACAGCAACCTCAAACTCCTGGGCTCAGGCGATCCTCCTGCCTCAGCCTCCCGAGTAGCTGGGACTACAGGCATGCACCACCTGCCCAGCTAATTTTTTCTCTTTATTTTTAGTTGGCCAAATTAATTTCTTTCTATTTTTTGGTAGAGACGGGGTCTCATTCTTGCTCAGGCTGGTCTCGAACTCCAGAACTCAAACGATCCAGCCGCCTTGGCCTCCGAGAGTGCTAGGATTACGGGCATGAGCCACTGCGCCTGGCCCTAGAGTTTCTTTAGTTGTCATCAGATTTTGTATTAAGATGTTTTAAGTTAGAGACATGTTTATATTTTAGTTTAAAGTGTATATTCACTCAGTATCATAATCCTACCAAAAATGCACATAATCTTTCATTTATCTTTTTTCAATATGCTATTTATCAAGGGTTACAAAGAATGAATGAACCATTATATTTCTGTGGACATTAATATTGTGGATGTTCATGTAATTTTGGGATAAATCTCTAGCATAAAAAGTAAATCATTCATCAGTTGGTGGATCTGTGGGGAAAAAAAGTAAATCATAATAACTAGTACAATTTGAAAAAATTTCCTTTTTAAAGTTTTGATTTCATGTATCTTCCTAAAATCAAAAAGTTTCAGTTTTTGTTTAGATCACATCATTAGTCATACCTCTGTAACAAAACATTTTTCTATTACTTAATTCCTCTTTCTTGAAAAGAACCTTATTGTCAGAAAATTTGCTATCTTCCACAATAAAATTAGAAGCAAAGTAGATGGTAAAGATTTTAATGGTAAAATTCTTTGACAGGTGATTTTGGTTTATGTTTTAATTTTGTTCTTAGTGTATATCATTTTGATTGTTATTTCTTGGCACTAATATTTTTTCTCAGTGTGTTGTTTTATACTTGATAAATTTTATTACATTTTAAAACTTTGATTTACATATATTTAAGAGTATTTTTGTTTGGGCAGTTAAATATCAACAAACAGAATTTACTTTTCTACAGAAAAGAACTTCACCAGCTATTTAATCACCCACTCTGGTATGCACATAAAGTAGATTTCATGTGGTGGCAAAGTTTTACAAATTATAATCCTTCTTTCAAAGGTTCTTACTACAGTTTTGTAGAGGAGAGGATACAATAATGTCACAATGTGTGTTGTTTCTCATGAGCAGTGATTAAAACAGTTATTCTTATCTTAAAAGTGTGGTCCCTGAAGAGGAGTATCACCATCCTGGCCTGGGAGCTTGTTAAAAGTGCAGATTATCAGGCCCTACTCCAGGCCTCCCAAATTAGAACTCTGGGGTGGGCCTATGGGCGATCTGTGTTTCACCAGCCCTCTAGGTAATTCTGATGTGTGCTGAAATTTGAGGTTCATTTCATAGTAGGAAGGCAGAATGACATCTGGCTGGGATGATAAGGAATACCAGATCATGCTATATCTTGTGAATTTTGGAGGAGTAGAATTTAAGCTGGATTTTGATGGATTGGTGATGAAGACACACAAATATAATTTGTGTTCTAGGTATACTCCAAAAGAGCTGGTTTGGGAAGGATTGGGAGACAGGGCTCTGAAGTAGTTTGCAAATTACTTTATAGATACTAATGAAAATTATCTGAATGAATTTTTGTTTTGTTTTAACAAATGAGTCCCCTGTCTCTGGGCTAGTTGTTTAAACATATGTTTTGTTTTACATGGACACATATCAACCTTTTTTTATATGCTGTAGCTTGAATCTCTGTTTCCTTTTTTAAAAAATGTATGCTCAGAAAATTTGATTGCAAAGTCTCTAAAATGATCATAAAGTCAGTAACAAATTTTCCCTTAAATGTACTGATTAATGAGATGCTGCTACATTTTTTCTCTTTTAGGGAAAACATAAAACAGATAGTAAAACTCCTTGCAAGTGTTCGAGCTTTGGATCATGCTATGTCTGTTGCAAGTGACCACAATGTGAAAGAATTTAAGTCTTTGATTGAAGGAAAATAGATCTGAGACCGAAAAGCCTATTTGCTCTAGTACCATTCCCAATGTATAAATTTTGTATATATGTAAAGTTTCTTAAACTGTAAAATACTGATTCTTGTTTTAATACAAAAAACATTATATTCAATACTGTGTCCTTAAATGCCATTTCTTCAGAATGAAAGGAATTCAGATTATTTCTAGGAGTCAATGAATGATTTCTTTACTGCCTGTCATACTTTGTTTACAGAAGTATTTTGTATGGTCATTCAAATTAACCCTCTCAGTTAATTGTCCTCTGTAAACTATGTGTGCAGTGTAAATTATGTAATTATGCATATATATATTTATATCACCATGGACTTACTTTCACACTGGAAATTTGTGGGTTTTTTTTACAGAGGAAGCCTTTTAACGGCAGAAAATTATCCAGTAGCAAATTGTCTTAGGGAAATTACTACACTGTTGCAACAAAAGGGCTGGCAAGTGACTAAATGATTATCACCTTTTGGTTAGCGTTGCTGTCACTGTAGCTGTGCTGCCTTAAAATTGAGAGCTGAGTTGAGGACTTAGTCATTGAGTGAATGTTGAACATTCTTCCTTGAATCAGCATTAGTGTTAAATGGGTTTAATGCGAACACTAAGTGATATATAAATGATATATGCAACATAGTTTCAAATGGAACATAGCAGTTTAATTTTTGAAAATAACAAACCCACAACCTAATTGCATGGTTTTGGGCTGACTGTCCTGTCTCATTCATGATTTTATTCCCTGCCCAGCTTACAGATACATGCATTTGAATTTTAGTAGTCTGTCATTATATTTAAAATCCCACATATGTGAGTTATATATGCAATAAAGAATACGCCTTGCTGATTCACACCCAGGCAATTTAATATCCATGGTCTTCTATAATGTTTATACCACACTGTAAATATTCAGAGAACTTGTTTTAAAGTTTATGCTTTCTGATTCTGTGATTTTCAAAAGAGGAACTTTTTGGAAATTAAGGACTATTGTTTGATAATTATATATGTAATTAAGCTTTAGCCAAGCATTAAATTAATTTTTAAATATATTCTTTGTTGTATTTTCCTGTGACTAATTTTATGGCATTTCAAATGACTCTCACAAAGTGAGATTATTAGGTCCATGTTTACGCTTTCTTGGTCAAGACAAATAATATTTAGAATAGTGTCATGCACTCTGTTTGCTCCGTCAATTTTATCTTATCCCTACATAGTCATTCTGGATGAATTTTTTGTTACACCTTAGTAGA
This sequence comes from Lepilemur ruficaudatus, assembly GCA_963574885.1. NCBI lineage: Eukaryota > Metazoa > Chordata > Mammalia > Primates > Lepilemuridae > Lepilemur > Lepilemur ruficaudatus. The sequence goes on along the minus strand of CAUYRT010092540.1, from coordinate 2,180 downwards.
CTACTAAGTAGAAATAAAGTCAGAACATGTATTCTTATCAGTGGAATAAAATCTATAAACATGCTTATATATCATATGTAGGTCATTTTGGCCTATGTGTTTCCAGACTCATTAGACTGATGACTCCTTATATCTCCTTTTAAGAACTTTTACAATAAACTTGGACTTTTTTTTTTTTTTGCAATCCTTCTGCCTCAGCCTCCCGAGTAGCTGGGACTACAGGCATGTGCCACCATACCCGGCTAATTTTTTCTATATATTCTTAGTTGGCCAATTAATTTCTATTTATAGTAGAGACGGGGTCTCACTCTTGCTCAGGCTGGTTTTGAACTCCTGACCTTGAGCGATCCACCCACCTCGGCCTCCCAGAGTGCTAGGATTACAGGCGTGAGCTACCGCACCTGGCCTTAAACAAAGTATTTAGTAAAAATACATTGAAAAAAGGAATCAAGCAAATTAGAAAATATATATAAAAGACATCAATAGAAATACATTTCTGTTGCAGTACCAATATCGTAATATGAATCAATGTTACCTTTCTTTAATGAATGCAATGCTGAAGTGAAGAAGGTCAAATAACCAGGAGGCTGGGGTGAGCCACTGAAATCAAAGTACCCGAGTACTCCAGGCTGTAGGAATAAGAGCAGAAGTAGGTAACTGAGGCACAGTGTAGTGGCGGGTATTTTAAAATAAGATGTGACATTATTATGTGACAATTATAGCATTTTGTTGCATTTCATTTTTTTAAAAAAGTCTAACCAGATAAGAAAGGTGCAGGTTGGGGTTGAACTTCCCCTCCATTTGGACAACCAACAGGGTAAGCGACGGAGTTGTAGCAACTCTGATGGGACTGCACAGTGGTTATTCAGGGGCATTCAATGCTGAAACCTCCTCTCTCCCCCTAAGTAGATCTTTCTACCCTCTCTCGACAGCACAATTCTCCCAGGCCCCTGGCTCATAACCTCACCATCAAGTTCAGGCACTCATTCACTTTTGTTTAACTCCAGGCAAGCTATGCCAATAATTTCTTTGTAACCTTTTTCAGGTGTCTCCTTCAATCACTTCCTCTCACTCACTCCAAACATACCTTTCACAACTTGCTAAAAATCAGTTTAAATCTGACTGGCTTCACCTGTGATCAAGCTCCTTCAAGGGGCTCCCTCCCCATCCCGCAACCCAGAACCCACTGTCTGGTCAGTCTGCAAAGGACCCATCTCCTGCCTCTGGCTCCTCCACTCACCCAAACTCATTTCCACCTGCTCATTTCCTTTCTCTAAGCTTAGCATAGAATGTCTCTTCATTCTGCCAAACCAGTTAAGGGTCCACTACTATACTGGAAGACAATTTTTCCACAGATTGGGTGACGGGGGGAGAGGGAGGGGGAGATTACAGCCCGGTCCCTAATAGGCCAGGGACCAGTACCAGCCCGTGACCCAGAGCAGGGGTGCTGGGGACTGCAGCCCTACTGGATACATTCTGCCTTCCTGCTCACAATCATTTCTTCCTTCTTTGAAGGGCCTATGGCACTCATTCTGTCTGGTTTTGTTCGATAATAATCACATCTGTCTTAAAAGCCAAACTGTAAGATCCCTGAGGAAAGGGGGCTGGGCTTGGGGTCAGAAGACCTAACCTCAAGTCCGGGCTCTAGTGGCTGAATGAGTAACATTGGCTGAAACCTTCAATACGCAGCCTCAGTTTCCTGACGTGGCAAACAGGACAACTCTTCATGGGGTTACTGTGAACGAGCCTGATGAACTACAAAGCACTAGGCAAATGGAAAGAATCCTTCTTTCTAGCCCTAAAGCACTTGGCACCATGCTCTTAATAAGTAACTGTGGAAGCTGATTTGATCACTGGGACAAAATTAGATCCAAATGTTAAGGTGGACATTTCATCTCTTGGTAAAGTTTAAAATCAGTATGTTGGCCGGAAGCGGTGGCTCACGCATGTAATCCTAGCACTCTGGGAGGCCGAGGCGGGTGGATTGTTTCAGTTCAGGAGTTCAAGACCAGCCTGAGCAAGAGCGAGACCCTGTCTCCACTAAAAATAGAAAGAAATTAATTGGCCAACTAAAATATATAGAAAAAATTAGCCGGGCATGGTGGTGCATGCCTGTAGTCCCAGCTACTCGGGAGGCTGAGGCAGAAGGATCGCTTGAGCCCAGGAGTTTGAGGTTGCTG